>JBBMEF010000023.1:12945231-12979926 GCA_037832685.1 Sicyos baderoa
TGCAAAAATCAACGCCAACCAACATTATTGGCTTAGATTACTCTTAGATCTATTTTCAATTTTCCAATAAACGGCCCCATGTTCTTTAAAATCAACTTCAAATTTAAAATTTTCAATCAATATATATGAATTATGACGTCATAAAAAACAAGATGCTACATCATCCTAATCTCACTAGTAAAGGATTCTCGGCGAAGGAACAGAGAGATGAAATTCTCTCTTTCTCTCTCTTTTAGAGAGAGATACTTCGCCGGACTCAAAGACGTTCTTTTCGAAGATCCGTCGGCAAGTGTTACTAGGCACCCATAGGTGCGTTCTTGGGTCCCATTTTTTTGTTTTTAAAAACAATAATGAAAGAGAATTTTTGATATCATTCTTGTTTTGTAGTTTGTAATGGTAAGAGTAGAGAGAGGTATAATAGAATATTAAATAATACAATAATGTGCAGTTGGCATGAATAACATATGTGTTTGTATATAGTGGATTTATGTAAGAAAGATAAAGATTGGAAATTCAATTTAGGTAGGTAATGAATGAATTAATTTTGTAGTTATATGATAATTAGGCAGGATTTAGGGTGCGAAATGTGAAGCAAATGACAAAAACGGTTTTGAATGAATGATGGAGAGTGTCCACTCACATGGGGTTTCTCTTTCCACCAAAAAAGCCACTCCACACCCTCAATTCTCTCCCACTCTACTTCTTACACAAACATAAATTATTATGATTGTTTACGATCCAGATTATAGTAATAACTTGTTTGAATATGAAATTAGAGTACTTTTTAGTGATATTAATATATACATATTGATTTAGAGGTCATAGATTCGAATCTCCTATTTTAAAAATTATGATTAAAAAAAGTAATTATTTGAATATTGATATTTGTAGAGATATTGATATTAATAATTCGTATGAATGTGAATTTTGTAGAAAAGGAATGAGTGATTTTAAAATGATAAGTTGTTTTGAGTTATTAGATATGATTGATTAAAAATGAGTAGTTATTTTGAGTGGTAATCATAGTTTGTGGATGTGAATTTTTTAGGAGTTGTAAAACTCATTTGCAACTCCTCCACAAAACAAAAAAGAATAGTTCATTGGATTGAATTGGTTCGGGTCGGTTTTTCGGTTTTGTACTGAACCCAGATTATAATTTAACTAACTTGTTAATAAATATCTTTTTTATATATAACACAAAAAAAGGGAAATTTGCATGTATATTACAATAAGGCAAAAAAATTGAATAAATAACAACTTTTTGAAAGTATTTGCAAATATAGCAAAATCAAATTTATATACTCCATCAATAGTGTCTGATAGATTCCATCAATAGACTCATCAATAGTGTCTGATAGAGTCTATAAAAAAAATTTGATATATTTATAATATTTTTAAAAAATTGCTATTATTCTAATGTAGTTAGAAAATTTACTATACGGTCTAAATTCAAAAAAAAAAAAAGAAAAAAAGAAAAGTGTTTGAATTTGTATTTAATTTTCTACTCCTTGCTCCAATGGCAGAAAGAAAGAAAACAAATATCTTTCCTTTCTCTCTCTAGAATCACTCTCCACCTTTTCCTCTCTCTCTCTCATGCTATGAAAAGCTCTGCACAGAAACCACCATAATCCAAAACTCTTCATTTCCCTCTCTGTTTCTCTCTTTCCTCTTTGCATTTTGCTTCATTCTTCACTCATCTTCCTCACATTCTGCACTTACTCATTTCTTCCAATTCTTTCAATGGAGAAGAAACCCAGTTTCTTCTCTGCTCTCAAAGACGAGGTCATTCGTGGGCTGTCGCCGTCGCGATCTCGGGCCAAGACTCCGGCGAGAAATGGGTCGCCGTTCAACATTCTGTTGCGGAGGAAGAAGAATCACTACGCCGGCGTCCCGCATCAGTTCGTTGCTCGGTCCGGCAGTTTCCGGCCGGTGGGGGAGGCTCTGACGCCGCTGGTTGAGGGTCCCGATCCGGACGGCGGCGGCGGCGAAATCGGCGATTCGAAGAGGATCGGTTCTGGGTTAGGGCAGTGGATGAAAGGGCAAATCTCTCGAACTCCTTCCATGGCGAATAAGAGGTCTGATTTGAGGCTTTTGCTCGGCGTCATGGGCGCACCTCTTGCTCCTGTGCATGTCAGCACCTCCGATCCTCTGCCCCACCTCTGTATTAAGGATACCCCCATTGTTAGTATCTCTATTTCTTCTCTTGTTTTCTTTTATTTTTGGGATTTTTGAGTAAGTAATTACTGTGAATGGATCCTCAACTTAAATTTTGAAGTTAGATGACATGGGTATTGGTTTGCATTGAGAAATTGAACAATGGGTTGAACTAAAATTGAGATCTGCTTCTGTTTCTTAGGAATTGGATGTGAATGTTTGGCTCTATAGAATTGGGATCAATGCATATGTTATCTAATTTTACTATATGGGTTTGTATTTGAAGAACAAGAGGGCTGATTTTATTTTATTTTTTGTGGTTTTGTTCTTATTTTTAGGAAACTTCATCAGCTCAGTACATATTGCAACAGTACACAGCAGCAACTGGAGGGCAGAAGCTTCAAAACTCCATAAAAAATGCATATGCAATGGGGAAGCTAAGAATGGTTGCTGCTGAGTTTGAGACTGCATCAAAGGTGGTGAAGAGCAGAAATCTCTCGAGCCGAGCCGAGTCGGGTGCGTTTGTGCTTTGGCAGATGAATCCAGACATGTGGTATGTTGAGCTTGCAGTTGGAGGCAGTAAAGTTCATGCTGGCTGCAATGGGAAGATCGTTTGGAGGCACACGCCTTGGCTTGGTGCTCACACTGCGAAAGGACCGGTTCGACCTCTGCGCCGTGCGCTTCAGGTAAGATTTTGGTGTACCTAGTTTTTCATTCTACTTTGATATTTGACCACATTTCAAGTATGCTAACTTTTTTATGAGATGATGTATTGTGTCTATGCAGGGTCTTGATCCTAGAACAATAGCCAGGATGTTTGCTGATGCAAGATGCATAGGAGAGAAGAAAATCAATGGTGAGGATTGCTTCATCCTCAAGCTTTGTGCCGATCCTCAAACGTTGAAGTCACGAAGCGAAGGGCCATCCGAGACCATAAGGCATGCCTTGTTTGGCTACTTCAGCCAAAAAACAGGACTGCTCGTGTACATGGAAGATTCTCATCTGACCCGCATTCAATCCAACGGCGGGGATGCAGTATACTGGGAAACAACAATCAATTCGTTCCTCGACAATTACAGACCCGTTGAAGGTATCATGATCGCACACTCTGGCCGCTCTGTGGTCACCCTCTTCAGGTTTGGTGAGATGGCCATGAGTCATACAAAGACAAGGATGGAAGAAGCCTGGACAATCGAAGAGGTCGCGTTCAACATCCCGGGCCTGTCAATGGACTGTTTCATTCCCCCAGCTGACTTGAGATCTTGTTCCATCATTGAAGCCAGTGAGCTCCCTCAGGATGAAAGGGAAAAAAATGCAATTGCACTAGCGGCTTTCCGAGCTAAAGTTGCTGCACTGGAAGAGCCCGACAATGACAGTTTCGGTAGCACGACATGGAAGTCAGAATTCTAACCATGGGGGAGGAGGCATTTAGATCAGTTGTTAATACCCAAAGGTGATTTCATAATCTTAGGAAGCTTGTAGAGTAGGGAGTTCTATAATATAGATATAATATTTACATGTCATGTTATATGCCTCTGTTAATCTGTAAATAGAGATAAATGTTCTCAGGCTTAAAAAACAAGCCTGAATGAATCTTTATACTCAGTAGCAGAATCCAACTATGGAGTTGGAGCTCGAGTTTCCAGTTAGGGATGGAGCGAATGGAGGTCCATTTTTTTCGGTACACATTCGATGCAAGTTAGGAAGGCAGGGAAAGGTTTGTAAGGAAGAACCTTTTACCCATATTTAATCTTTACTAATCTACTTTCTTAGATGAAACACTGTTAGTTTTGTGGTAATGTTAAGGAAACATTCACCAACACGGTTAAGATCGAACAGTAACAATCGACGATAAACCGAATTCCCATTACTCTTCATGATCTGATTCGTTGTAACCTTGATCATTAGTGAAAACTGAAAAAGGGAGGATTCTCTGTAGTAAAAAAGTGATGGAAAAGAAGCCATTGCTGCTAGTTGTCTAGATATTGAATGCCATTTGACAGAAACTTGTTGGAAAAGGCTCATGAAGGACAAGGATTTTTTTAGGGTTTTTTTTTTTTTTTTTTGGGTGTTATTATTGTAATGATTTTGTTAAGGTGTGGGTGTGGAGGGAACAGCTTTAAGAGGCAAAGTCTGGTAATGAGATGCTTCTTGTATTTTATTTGACCTTCTAATGTTCAAGATGCTTGGTTGGTGTTTGGAATGTCAGTGTTTCTAAGCCCTTTTGTTCTTTAAATCTGCTTCCCACTTGTGTTCATCTTTTAACTCTTTACAGCTACCTTTGTTTAACTTCTCCTTAAATCTTCCATGGAATTTTATATGGTCATTGAAGGATCAATGAACTCGAATGTACCGAACCATGATAATGTTTTGTAAATTTAGGACCGTTCTGCATCGAGCTTTCGATTACGCTTGTGATTCGAGTTTAATCTACCTGTGAGTGAATAGAAACAAAGTGTTCATTCTCACTAGATGCACAATCTTTAGATGTTTTGACTTAACTCTCTTATGAGTAAATAACCACTTTTTTTATAGTATATATATTGATACTAACTTTTAGACTTGAACTTGTGACTTTGAAGTTGAAATGGATTAACACCAATGAAGATAATTAACTGCATAATCGATTTATTCGGTAGTAAATTACCACTTGGTAGAAAAAGAAGTTCACATTTATTGAATTTGATTTAAGTAAAATATTTAAGCAATCACATGGGAATGGAATTAGATTAGTATTAGATGAGTTATGTTATGGGGCTTATGGCTCACTTTGCCTCGTTTATCCAAAAAGCTCTTTGGAATGCCACACCATCATTGCAGCTTGCACGACTTTAAAGGTTAATATTATTATTATTATTATATTTATTTTTTTATTTATTTATTTAATAATAAATACATACATTATCTGTAAAACATTAGGATCTACGTATTCATAATAGCTTTAGCACACTGTCACACACACAAAAAAAAAAAAAAAAAAAAGTTAAGCATACTACACTAATAATATCTCTCATTCAAATTATTCATTATTTTTTAAATTAACAAAGTTTAAATAATAATTTAAGCGTACAAGATTGATTATGATCTTTTTATTTTTTATTTTCCTTAAACATTTTAAAGGTTTTTTTTTTTTTTTTTTTTTAATGTACAAATTGAAGAAGAGGACCGACAAACTTTATCTAGAGGGCATGTAACTTTAAAGTTAAAATGAATTAACACATAACTAATTACACCACGAACCTTCGATTATTTTCAATGGTTATTATAAGTAAAATATGGAAGTTAGAATTCGTTATTTATCCTATTATTTATTTGTTTTTTTTCTTATTTATTCACGAAAGTTACCTATGGCAAAATTGCGACATGCACGTTCTTAATGGCCAAATGTACCTTACAAACAACTATACTACATATTTATTAGATCCTTTTAGGTGTAAAAATGAAAAAAAAAAATAAAGATACTAAAATAAAAATACTTCTTGTGAAAGTACATTTAGAAATTAAAAATTAAAAGGAAAATATAGTATGGTTGTGTTGTTATGGTACTTATTATTTTTTGTATTTTCCACATAGCCATACCGTTGCCTACTTTAAGAGGAAAATGTTATGTTTAAAATAATGTTTTTTAAAATTCTTTTTATATTAAAATTCTAAAACTTAAAATTCATTCTCGATACATATTAATTTAGATATTGACAATTATTTTTTCCATTAACTATAATCTCATTATTTTTATTAGAAAACAAATGAAACCATTTTTTTTTCTTAGAAAACATCTATGTTTTCAATTCGACAATAAAATTTAATGGTCTAAAAAGTATATGGATGTGGACTCTACAGTAGCTTTTATTTTTATGACTTGCACCAAATTAATTTCAATAATGAAAAAATCATTAATATAAAAAGCACCATTACCATTTATGAATGACTTCATTTGTATTTGTTTTTTTTTTAAATAACTTCATTTGGAAACATACATCTATTTTAAAGGTGGGTTTTTTAAAAAATATTTATTTATTTTACAGTTCGAACAAGAGTGTTAAATCATCTCACTTTTAAAATCTCTTATTTTTATGAGTATTGATGGCACAATTGATTATCTTATTTGGTATTATTTCATTTTAACTTCACAATCACTAGTTTAAAATTCAAAAATCAATATTCGACTCTCATATTATTTGAGAACGGTGGTAAATAATATGATTCTTAACCACTTATTGAAAAACTCTTTGATAAATTTTGCATCAAACTTTTCACTAACCACTACTAATAGCAATTTTCATCATCCCAACCATTACTAATACAAATCTCCAACCAATAGGTAATTACTATAACCATTGTTGACACTAATATTTAAAAGGAAATGTATTGGATAGTCCAATTTTACAAAATAATTACAGATTTAGGCAAACTTGAAAATATTTAACATCCATAGTTAAAATATACGATATAAATAATACGTATCATACTGTATTATATACTTGTTATTGAGTATAAAAAGTATTATTTTATACCGTACATTTGATTATGCTTGCTAAATTTTTTCAAATTTACCTAGTATTGTAAATATTTAACAATTTGGTTTATTCCTGCAAAAATCACATATTTAAATGACTAGTTAATTAATTACTATTAACTCTTTTACTTCATTTTAAATTTTTTTTCTTTCAAATTTAAATATAATGTTTTTGAAGTAAAGTATATATTTTAACTATTTGAAAAGTATTTTTGGAATAATTAAAGTATTTCCAACCCGGCACAAGTCTATAATTTTGTTTTTTGAAAATACATTTGATTGAAATCCGTAACCACATAGTTACTCCACCATATGAAATTCTACTCCTTTTGGCGGTTTATGATATGGCCTATCGTTATGCACTCAAAATGATTTAGAATTTAGCATTTTAAAGTAAGGCAATAAAATTCACAAGTATTTTTTAGGTTAAAATATTATTTTAATTTATATTTTAAAATTTGTTCCATTTTAATTTTGATACTTTTAAACATTTAATTTTAGTTTATACACTTTCAATAAAACTTAAAAATTGATCACTATCACATTTTTGTTAACTTTTACTTTTAAATATTAGCTTTTGTTAATTTTTTTTTTTAAAAATAAAATATATTCCTATTGTATTGTTATCTTATTAAAATTATTATCATGTACAAGTTTTAATCAATATTAGTTTCAATTTATTATAAAGACTATTTTTTCTTTTAAATGACTAAAATTAGATATTTAAAAATATATGAATGAAACAAATATAAACTAAAAGGGTTTAACTTTGAAAAATAAATACTAAACAAAAACCAAATTCAAGAACTAAAAATCTCCCCCCAACAATTATAATGGGCATTCTAAAATAAACACATTTTTTCCCAAATAATTAAAGGAGTCTTCAAAATATAGGGGGGGGGGGGTCCCTAAATTTCATTAGGCAATGTCGGCAAAGGAAGTTTCCAAGGGACTTCGTGGGACTTGGATCACCTAAAAAATGATGCACATTTATGATGATATGTTTCTACCAATGCATACCTTATACTATAATATATAATATGATATATGATATTTTTTTTTTACCATATTTGTTAATTAATTTATTTATTTGGAGCTTTCAAAAGTGGGTGTGTGACACCATACCCCACTCCCAATAAATTGGATGCCTCCAAGATTGGTTCAAGTCTTTTGTACAAATTATTCAAGATTTAGATACAACTTTTTGTTTGAATGAACAAATTCTTGAAAATTGTGGAATAAATCACTTTCAATATTATACACGTTTCTATACACATCTACCCATCTCAATAAATGTCGTGTGTCCAAGAAGATTCAACCTTTTTTTTAATCAATTCATGCCTTTAATTATACACACTTGTGTAGGTATGTACCTATGCCATCTTGTTACATTTAAAACACTTTTTCCATATTTTGTCATCTTATGTTGCTTAGGTCTTGATATATTCAAGATTCATTTACACTTTTTTTTTTTTTTTTAATTTTAATGGGATGGCTACCATTAAATGAATCGATCATCTCAACTATTTTGAGTGAAGTGTATATTTATAATTATTGAATAGTGAAGGTAAGTGTAACTTCTAAGTGGGTTCTTACATTATTTTTTTTTTTTGTGTTCTTAAGAATTTAAAATATATAATATTAATGTTAATGAGTATTTATAATGTAATATTAAAAATTATTAATGATTATAAATATAAATAGTTTACCTATATTTATAACTATTGGACGTCTAATAAAAAAAAAAGTTTTATTAGTACAAAAATTGTAATGAATGTTTTGTATACATTGCATAAGAGAATAAGTATTATACCAAATGGGTCAATGACGCAACACTTACAAACTCTCAAATTATTTTAGTAACTATTGTATTGACAACTTGTTCACTTGCGAACTCTTTCTCCTTCGCTTCTTCTTTTCCTTGTGGTTAGAGCCATATTTTCAATCTTTTCTGTATATACAATAGTTGGAGGTGCATTTAGTGTAGTGGTAGACACATCACTAGAAATGTTATCCCTTCAACAAGAAGTTTGATGAACAACTTGTTCTCTAACATTACAAAACTAAAGTAAAAGTTAATTACACTATAACTAATATAGAAATATTGATAGGTATAACATTTAATACCGTATATACACATATCATACATCACTTTCCTCCTCAGTCGAGTTTCCTTTTCCATCGATACTATTTACGTTCTCGCCAGTCTTATTACCTTCATTTTCCTCGAATTCCTACATGTAAATGTAATGCACATGTATGAATATAGTATATTCAATCTCATACACTAATGTCATATATTTTCATACCTTAAAATCAAATCTAAAAGGTATCAGGATTGTACATCATATATTTTCATACTTTAAAATCAAATCTAAAAGGTATCAGGATTGTACAGTGCATTGTCATTACGGGTTCAATATTGCCTTCAGCTACGACTACTCTTGTGTGTCCAAGCAATAAAGTATTTTCGTGCTCTACATTTCCTACAATATTTCTAGACGGTCCATCGGTTCCTATATCTACTACAGACTTGTTGTCCCTATAGATATTGTTGCGCACTTGCTACTCTATTGTCATTCCATAAAGTTTTGCTCCTCAACATCCGGTGATCTTTCTTCGTCGCAATCAGAAGCATTAGGTGCACTCATTGTTTAAGTGTGCAAAACCAAAAACTAGTAAATAAATACAATATTTTAGAACCAATAGTTCATTTTTACCAAACCTCAAATTTTCCGAACAATGGATTGTTGAAGGCTAAAATTTCGGTGGTAGTAGATATGGAAATTTATGGATATTTTTTTTCATTTTTATTAATAACTAAAAATTCCTAAGTGTGGTTCTAAATAAATAAGGAAGAGAATTAAGAATTTCATTAATGAAATTGAGACTTAATAATATTTTTTAAGCAACTTGCATTTATAAATATTTTTGACATTTGATCTGTGTTTTATCCATTCAGCATGTATGAAACTTTTGAACTCCATCTTTCATTCGACAAATGTCAAGAAATCCAACACTTGTCTATAAAGAAACAGACATATGATACAAGGAATCTTGTCACAAATCCAAGTCTTAGACTATACAGATAAACACATTATTGATTGATAATCAATACATTTGAACTGTGCGTGAATAGTAGCGGCAGACTTGACGTACCGTAATGCTCAAAATTTTCCTCCTACAAAATCTGTTTGCAAATATGACATCCTGATACCATTGCTACAGATCTGGAATAAATAATAATTGGCATCCATGGGTCAGTAAATACCTCTCTCTATCATTAAAACTTAATATGCAAGCATGTTTTAATTTAGACTATGGTTATAATATGCAAGCATGCAAAGAGATATAGGCATCAATGATATACCCTACACAAATATGAAACACAATCATTAGACTATAATCAGTTGGTTATCTTGTTTGATTTTAATCCATTTCAACTCCACGATCATGAGTTCGTGCAAAAAAATCAGTATTTGACTCTCATATTATTTTAGAGCAGTTGTGCCCTTTATGTACGGTTTGTAAGTCTCTCTTCCCCTAATTTATACTATAAAAAAAGAATAATACAAGAGTATTTACCATTCAAAACACATATAATAGTGATTCTCCCGACTCCCATAATCATTATCTTACTCTTATATACAAGTAACGATTTCCTCCATAATCATCCTCCGATGATGATTCTCCCCCGGATTTTCCCCATACTCCCATTTCCTAACATAATTTTTATCCTCCTTGCCCCAAATGAGCCCCTGCATAAAACCTTTTTACAAAATAACTAGGCTGTCAAACAATCTATATTAGGAAAGAATACAAGGGCGTTTACCAAAGATGCCCTGAACAAAAGCAAAAACTTACACTAGAGATACAAAAAAAAACCTATAATACACGTATACACATATATACATATACAACGTTATGTATGAAGTATATATCAAAATAGATATAATTCATCAACTATAACAAAAAAGAGTTTACACAACTAATGGAACACTCAGATAGTTAACCATGCAAGTAGACCGATATAGTTTCCTTCCCTATCTTCTACTAAATTTACAGCAGCAATGCAACATTATATGGATTCTACGAGCATGGGGTTATTCCCTTGAAAAAGCCAAAGGCCTTTGGAAGAACATATCCAAATACGTATCTTATTCACGACAACATTGATCATAAGCTTGGCAGAGGGAACAATATTCTTCTATGGGAAGATGTCTGGAAAGATGGCATTGCTCTCCGAGTTCGCTTTCCTCGCATTTATCAGTTGGTCCTTAGAAAGAAGGTGGTTATCTCCGATGTTGTGAACCATGAGCCCTCCCTCCAACTGGAATCTATCTCTTATGGACCAGATTGAACTTGGTAGGATCATGATTCTTGGAAATGGCCCCTTGGTGATTCTGGTTCATTCACAATATCCTATCTATACAAAAAACTAGCTCCATCTAATGAGAACGAGCTGGACCGTGAGCTTTACACCAGATTATGGAAAGGTCCTCAACCTAAAAAGGTAAAAATTTTCATCTGGGAATCTAGCAAGGGTGTTATCAACACAAATGATGTTATTCAGAAGAACTTGTCAAAACTGCCCTTCAACCCTCTGCTTGTATTTAATGCCTCGCTGAATCAGAATCCCAGCACCATTTGTTCATAAAGTGTGGCATCTCAGCAAAATTTTGGGCTCATATTCTTACAACATTTAGCTGGTCCACTCCCCTTCCCAGATCTTATTATCTACTGCTGGGTCATCCATTCAAAGGGGATATGGAATCTCTATGGCTTAATATCATTTATGCATTTTTTTTTGGATCAAATGGAAGGAGAGAAACAGCAGACTATTCAATAAGGAGTGCACTTGCAAGGAATCCCTTAATGAATCTATTATATACACAGCTTTGTATTGGTGTCACTCTATCTCCCTTTTTGTAGCCACAACTTAAGCACTTTAATTTCTCAGTGACATGGTTTCTAATATGTGTCTCGATAGGCTGTAGCCTTTCAATCATCAATGAAAGTTTTGTTTCCTATAAAAAAAAAAAAAAAAATCGCAAACTACTAAATATAAGATATATAGACTTTTTTATCAGTACTGATTAGAGTTTTCTACTCAAGGTTCATGGTTTTTCCCAAGTATATGATTTAAATCAGCAATTAACCTAAAAACTATAGATTTAAATCAGTACTCGAAATCAGCAATTAACCTAAAAACTTAAATTGATAGGTATGACGTTAGAGTAAATTTAGTTACAAACACTTTAATACTCTTGTGGGCTTGTGGGCTTGGGAATTTGGAAATGTCCAAAAGTGGAAACCAATATTAATTGAGAAGAAAAAACTTTACATTTGTTTGAATACATGACCTGCTCTAATACTATATTAAATCATGTTAAATCGCTAATCACCAAAAAACTTAAGTTAATAAGTTGGGATAAATGAATTTATATCAACACTATCAATTCAGGATCTGCAAGAAACAAGAAAGCATGAAAAAACATAGTAAGAGGAGCCAGGAAGAGGAGAGTTGTTCGATTTCTGGAAACTGTTGGGTAGAATATCCTGATAAGTTACTGAAATGAATACAGAACATATTAGTGAGTGACAAACAAGCTAGAATTACCAGCTCACCAATGAAACCTAGCATGTTGTAAATGTAATGGTCACAATTATGCAAGTTTCATTATGAGCTCCACATCAAAATTGGATACAAAAGCTACTTAAGTACAGTAGGAAAAAGTTGGTATTCATACAATAATGTGGTTTGATTACCTCTCAAACTTCGAGTGGTGAGCGCTTTGGCTTCGATAAAGTCGCTAAAGTCTTAAAGATTGGACAATAATATCGCCAACTCTTCATCAGATACTTTAACTTCAATGCAAGCCCCCAGTGAAGCAGCAAGCCTTGCAGCTAACTGATGCTTGCACTATGAAATATAGAAAGAAAATAAAGATGTTTGGCAGTGGAATGAGAGGGATATTCTTAAAGCTTCGACTCAGCCACACTACATATTCATACGAAAAGAACTGATCCTTACACAAAGTTGTTCTCCTCTGTTCACAATGTCATAGAAAAACGAATAACAGGCACAGAAGTTTTCTGGGAAGCATAAATATTCTTCTTTCCTTCTAGATTCTCCCATAACCTAACATTGAAAGAAAACAAAACTCGTTTTCAGAATGATTCTCTAAGGTCGTTACTTGTTCTAAACAAACAATTTGGCTGTTTTTCAATCCAGAAACCAATGAATTTGGGATAATCTTTGTTAAGAACATATACAAAAGATTGAATAACGATGATCAATCATCTTGATTCTTGAGTATTAAACCATCATTAAACACCAAAACCCAAAATTTAGGCTACTGATACGTGATCTTTCATTCGTGTTCTTAATGTTCCCTTTCATTAACGAGCTTCGAAATTAGCAAAGACTCAGTAAATGACTATCATATTAATTGGAGAGGAAAGATATATATACTTTTTTTCATAGTATTTGAACCAACTTGCATGTAGCTCTAGTCGTATTACAATTGGTTGCCAAACCATGACTTGAACTCATACCCTCTAGGCTCTTTATTGTTTACATGGGCCTTTGTTACCCCCTAGACCAACCCATGGTGGTTGTTGGTTAGAGCAGCTTCTTTTAAAGAGGTTGGTTTTCTCGAACCATTTGACCCTTTTTCATTAAATACTAGCCCTTGGTTTACCTGATCGTATGTCAAGAAGATGTAATGTTGCACAAGATGAGGGCTCCATCTCCAATACAATATTAAATCAAGACTAAATTACACTATTTATATTCATATTCATAATATTAGTAAGTTTTTATAGAACTTAGTACATTAGAACTTCTCTAATTATATATTATTTGTGAGTGTCTGGCTAGCTTAAGCGCATTTCGACTATTCTAATTCCAATCTTATAATATTTAGTTGTCAAGGAAACACGTAAAAAATTACTTCCTAATACTTGGTCACCTTGAATTGAACTCATTGCTACCTCTTAGATCCTCGATATTTAAAATATAAACCAAACCTTGGAGTAAATCTTTATCTGCATCTAGAAAAGTGGAGAAAAAACATGGTATAATTCTCTAGAGTCCATACCATTCATCTACATTATGTTTTAGAGCACTTATAAGCAAACCCAAATGGTATTTTCAATTGGGTGAACTGAAAATCAACAAAAAAAAATTGACCTGAAAGATAGAGCGTCCGCTTGGATCGCCAGAAATTTTCTTGACCCCGCTTTGATCCACGATTCGAATAGCTCGCTCGAAGTTCTTACCAAACAAGAAATGTAAGCTGGAGCGGCACCGAGACAGTCAAGTTCAGAGTTGAATGAGCATAAGAAGATGAAGAAGAAGAAGAAGTCTTCGAAATGAAAAGAATACTCACACTGAAAGCTGATCATCTGTCACTGTCAAAATCGGATTCAAACTTGTTTTAGGTCAAATTAATACCAGATTGAGAAGCAGAAGAAGCAATCCATGAGTAAATTGAAGGCGAAAACTCGAAGATTAGGGAAGGAAAACAAATGAAACGCAGTTACCAGATCGAGTCGACTCGATCTCCCTCCACATTGCTTCAGCTACGAGAGTACTCGCACCCATTTCGATGGGTGTACTCGAAAGTTCGAAACTACAAAAGATGTTTGATTTTTGGGTTTTGCACCAGAGTTGTAAACGAGTCATTATAAATCACCGATTCCGGGACTCGGCTCAAGGCCGTGTTTGGTTTACCGTTTGTAATCGAGGTTTGAATTGAGAATCCGGGGATTTGGAATCGGTTGTTTGATAAAATATAAAGATTTAAGAGAATTTGATTTTGGAAATTAGATACAACATTCATTTATTTTGGGTTATCAATACAACAAACCAATTATCATAATCAAGATTCCGTGAAGTGGAATTTGATTACGAAATCCACATTGTGGGAAATTTGGATCCTAACCCTCAAACCAAACAAGACCTAAACGAAATTTGTAATAAGATTTCTTTTTAAGTAAATGAGCTTTGATGTATTTTGGGATTTATTTGTAATAAGGTTTAATGAGAGTGCACTATATAAATTCGAATTAAACTCTAGTCTCTTATGATGCTCTGTTTTCCGCCTCCCTTTAATAAAATCTTCCTCATTCTCTACCTATGAACTAGCTAACATAACATTAGTGTTGTTTCTTCTTTTATGTTTTCTTTATCTTCATCTTCAATTGTTTGTTGATTATCGATTTCATAACATGATGGAGCAAGGATGCCTCAGGGTCGTACCACGTGGAGGTTAGCGTATCACACAAGTCTCCATGAGAATGTAATCCTTTTTTGTGATTATTTAGGGAAGGAGATTTAAATCTATAATTTCATGATGACTAGGTTATGATGTATACTGCTCTAACTCTGCCTTTGGTTGGTAACTTGTAAAGCGACAATATTACTAAATGAAAAGAATAGAGAAAGTAAGGAAGATATGCATTTTTTGTGCAGTCTTATAAAACATATAAAAAGAGTTAAAAAGTTAGGTCAAATTCTAGCCTAATTTTGTAATGGTAGCTTGTCAAAATTCTCAAGACTATACCACCACGGTTTCGTATAATTCTACTTTCACTACGATAATAATATTTGTGAATTGAAAAATCCAACCTAGCAAAAAATTTATAAAAAAATTATTTATAGTAAAAAAAGATGTGAGTCCACATAAAATAATTAAAATACACATGTTTAATATAACGTGAATTGATTACGTTTAATAAATTAAGTGAATCAAAATAGAGTAGAGTCAGTTGATTGAAAGTAATTAGTTCTATTAATTAAGAGCCTGTAAATTCAACCGATCGAAAGAATGACAATTTTCGAAATATAAAAAATGCACAAAAATCTGTTATATACAAAATGTTTTAGAAAAAGAGTATCAATTAAAATTGTTAAGGTAAAAGTTGTCTATTTATAACAATTTCCCCTAAAATATATGTCACTATTGTTGGTAAATCGGGTTAAGACAGGTTTTGCAATAATTTTCTCTTTATCTCCCTTTAACACTATTTGAGTTAACTTGCAAGATATATTTTATTTTTTGTATGTAATAATAGTTTCATTCTTAAAGACTTGAACACTATAGCAAGTTTTGTTCTCCTATAAATAAAGGGTGAACCCTATTGTTATAAATTATCGAGACATGTAATCGAATGGATGAGTGGCGCACTGATTTTATTGTTTGGTTGTAAACCAGTTCAATCCCAGCGTTAGATTTTTCTTTGTTCTGGATTGATTCTCTTATTATTTTTGGGTTATTTCCTCTTCTATTTTTATTCTAGCCCAAATTAACAATGATTAAGAGACATTTTCAAAAAAAAAAAAACAATTATTAAGATATAAATAAATTATAACATTCGAAAACCATATTACATTCCTTTCAAAAGAAAAAAAAGAAAACCGTATTACATTATAATTTTCAATCTACATAATAATAATATATATATATATATATATGGGAATTTGCATGTATATTAAGACAAAATAATTGCATAAATAACAAAATAATAAAAATATTTGTAAATATAGCAAAATCAGATTTATAGACTCCATCAATAGTCTGATAGACCCCATCAATAGTCTGATAGACTCTGTAAAAAAAATGCTATATTTATAATATTTTTAAAAAGTTGCTATAATTCTAATGTAGAGTATAAAATTTGTTATAGGGTGTAAATTTCCTATATTTTAAAGGGAATTTGCATTGTATAGTAAAATCCCAACCCCTTATTAAAATTACAGCAACTTCTTTTTAAAAATCATTTATAGCAAAATCTTGTTAATTTTTTTAAAAATACCCATTCTACCTTTAACTTGATTGAGTCAATAAAATGAAAGGGACTGAACTCAATCAATGATCACTGATTGAGTTCAATCAGTGAACTGATTGAGTCAATCAAATGAAAGAGATTGAACTCAATCAATAATCACTGATCGAGTTCAATGAGTGAACTGATTGAGTTAATTACTCAATCAAATGAAAGTGATTGAACTCAATCAAATGAAGAGATTTAACTCAATCAATGATCACTGATTCATTGATTGAGTCAATCAAATGGACCCAATCTATTTTGTTTAAAAGTTTGGCAAGACGTGAAAGCCCAATTAAAAGGATATTTTGGTCTTTTCAAACGGCATTTACTATCTACCTAATTATTTTCATTATTTTACCATCTATACAATTATTTATCCCATTTATAATATCTATACAAAATCCCCCATTTTAAACTGATTTTCAAAAAGAGAAAAAGGCAAAATAAATAAGGAAAAGTGATTTTTCTGTCTTTACTTGAAAGAAAAAAGGACCAAATATTAATTTATTTGATGTATATAGATTGAAGATTCATCTCCACAGCGCATTCCGCGTTACCAGTCGAAGAAAAACCCTTTTTCTCAGCGGCCTCTCTGTTTCCTTTCATCGCAAAGAGCAACCAAATTCGTCGTCATGGGAGGAGGCAACGGCCAGAAAGCCAAGATGGCTCGCGAGAGAAACTTGGAGAAGCAAAAAGGCGCCAAGGGTACCTTTTCCTTCAACCCCTTTTCATAATCTTTACTAATTTCAATTGGGTTTTGTTTTCCCTTTCATTCTGCTATCGATTCCATTTTCCCCCCCAATTTTCGACTTCTTTACATGGGTTTTCATTCAATTTTGTTGTTGTTGTATTGATCTTATCCTGTGCAGGAAGCCAGCTCGATTCCAACAAGAAAGCTATGACTATTCAGGTATTCTTGTTGATTGCTTGGCTTAATCTTTTCTTGTTTGGTTTTGGAATTCGATTATCCACTTGATTCATTCACTTTCTTGTTCGATTTTACTGTTCAATGGGCTGTGAATGGGAAATTGAAAAAGGGTTTGTTTGTTTTTTTGTTTGTAAATTCATTTGATTCCTGCATCTTATTAGTTTTGACTCCTGTGCATGTAAATTACCAGTGGGGATGTGGGGATAGAGTCAAAGATACTTTTCAGATTTTTTGTTTTGTTTGGTGGTTTTTTTGGAAACCGGGAAATGCTCCTCTATACCGGGGCACCGGGAGACATTGAAGGAATTGAATTACATTTATCTCTCAAGAAAACAAAAACTATATTGGGGTTGCTAGAAGAATTCTTCCCTCTTTTCTTTTTGGAAAGGAACGATTTCTTGGAGTCTATGATAATACAAAACTGGGGGATGAAAGCCAGTCTTGATCCCAAGAATATAAACAAAAGGTTATTTCAATTGGCCAAAACACTGTTAATTAATACTGTCACTGTCGAAGGGAGAAGAAGTTTATACGATGGGAGAGACAAAAAAGGACACAGAAGTCTATTAATAAATCAAATGATTCTGCTACGTAGTTAAATTTTAAAAGACTGTTCGGGTGCTCGACTTCCATTTTGCTAGGCACAATTGTCTTAGGGAGATGATCGAGGAGTTCTTCCATCAGATTTTTTTGAGAGAATGGAAAGTTGTGTGGCTAGTAGGGTTTGTGTTGTTTTAATGGGATTGTGGAGAGAGAACTTAGATGTAATAAGTCTTTTAAAGGGATTGAGAGAGGCCCTTGTGAGGTGTGGTCCCTTTCTAGATTCTATGTTTTTCTTTGGACATTGGTGACACGGTTATTTTGTAAATTGTAATTATTCTCTAACTCTTATTTTGGATGCTCGTTTATTATTTCATTATTTTTCTCAATGAAAGCTCAGTTCTTCGCAAAAAAAAAAAAAAAAAAAAAAAAATTGTAAGGATCTTTCACGCTAGAGTCCAACAAGGGTCTAAGAAAGTGTAGCCAAAGGACCCACTTGTTTCTTTTTTTAAGAGATGTTCACCATTATCAAGGGATGGAGGATGTTTATTTGTTTGAAAGGGCTAAGTACCAATTAATTGCGGGAAGTAGGCAAGTCCATATGTTGCAGTTGCAGTTGCAGCTAGTCGATTTTCAAATTGAAAGTTCACAGCATTGACCTTTTGTACCCTGCAAAAGTATATCCCAGTGTCTCCTACATCATCGTGGGCTGAATTATCATTGTAGCATGACTTCCGAGAGGAGATATGTGCATTGACTCTGTTGGTTGTCATGCTTACAAACTAACAGTTTAACCGAAGACCCTAGGAGTGAAGAAATATAGGAAAACTTTCCATGTATCTTATATTCACGATCCTTTTTCCACTCAACTGGTGTCAGCTTTTTGTGATCATTGCCCCCTGCTTTTTCCCCCATAGTACCATCGTGCTCATCACCTGATCAAATTACAAGCCTCAATTCAGTTGTAACTTGTATAGCATGTGGAAGTGGACCGATAAACTCACCATGTCTGTCATTATCCAAGTACATTACTTTTTTTTATGACCGGATCGGAGCTTCGCTGCCCTATACCCAAGGCATCTCTGGCCCGGCCTAGGTTGTAGCACTGGGATACATCAATTGAAGGGTTTTGTAGTTTAAGCCCTTCCCCCTGGTAGGGACGCCCAGGATGCATACCTTGAAGTATTAGCCACTAATTGGGCTGCCCCTTGGGGACATTACCCAAGTGCATTACTGGGCTCTGTGTTTTATGAACCTAGAATCTGTGTTCCCACAACAATTACTTTGTCTAAAATATTTTAGTGATTCCTTGATTTTTGGATCAGTAGTCTTTTCTTAAGCCATTTATGGTGTTACCGGCACTGGGCTGGAGTTCTAAAGTCTCTAATCATTAAGGAAGCATAATAAAACTCATAACACATTTAGCCTTAGAGAGTCGAACATTATACTCTAATCAAATTTAACAATGTACGAGTCTGAATTATGACAGCAATTTGCCTGGTATTCATTTTTTTTCATGCTGATTATAAATTTCATTTTTTTTGAACCAAGATTATAAATTTCATTTTTTTTTAACCAAGATTATAAATTTCACTTGACATGAAATGTTTCAAATAATTTGTTAATGTGCTCCACAATTTAAGGTAGACCAAAGATATGTTTGGCATTGTTGCTTATTATTGCTTCTATCTGTTACTATAGAAATGCTTATAGGAGTATATTAGTAGAGTTTGTTATGATATTTGGTTAGAAATAGAGGGAGTGAGATAAGGAATTAGGTAGAGGCATTGATTTAGTGATTTTGTTGGGGGGTCCAAATTTCTCAAATTACTTGGTTATCTTGTAGATTGATTATCTTTTACAATCGAATATATTTCGTTTCGGGTTCTAACAGCTAACTTTTATTGGGTAGGCTGTAGGGTGTAGAAAAGGTTGTAGATCTCTCTCTCCCTCTCACTCCTACCTAAACCAATGATTTTTTTCTTTATTTTTTTAGGAAACAAAACTTTCCTTGATAAATGAATAAGATACAAGTCCTATCGATACATTATAAGAAACTTTTTCACTGAGCTATTAAAGTGGATAATTCATAGTTACAAATATCTACATTTCATCTTTCATTGAAATTTTTAATAGACTTATTTCACTAGTCTAAGAAACACAAATATTGACATGCAAACTCTTTTTCTTACAAAAGGGGATAAAGTAGACAAGCATGGCAAGGACACTATTCCATTATTATTTTTTTTTTTTTGTGAAATATCTTACAACTCTAAAAAAAACACATTCTGGCGATGTTTTGAAACATGAATGTATTGTATAAAGTGAGAATTTGATGAGCTCAATCGGCAAAGCGAGAAATGACCTATTTATCGTATAAAGGTTGTGAGATCTTCAACACGCTAATGAATGAATTGATATTTGAATGTTGCAGTGCAAGGTGTGTATGCAAACATTCATTTGTACAACCTCAGAGGTGAAATGTAGGGAGCATGCTGAAGCAAAGCACCCCAAATCTGATGTTACCACCTGCTTCCCCCATATTCAAAAGTGAAAAATTCTACTATGAACTGCATGGATGGGCTCCATGCTTATTCAAGGTGGAGGTTTCCAGGATATAATATGTCAAATTTGTACTTCTGACTTTCTTTAGTTTCTGCTGCAGTGCACTGTGTGTTGCATGTTAAAGGTGATATTTGCAAAACAGCCAATGTTTATGTATGTCCCAATTAACTTTGTTAGGCTTTCAAGTTCTATTAATGAAGTTGTGCAATATGAATTTTATTAGGACTGTTTGGGAGTGTGGACCTTTTAAATTTCAGTGAACATATGCTTTGATTGTTTTAGAAGTTTTCTTTTTGTTATTACATATTACTTAAATCTTTTTTCATCTAACTTATCTTGTAGGGCAAGTAATTGAAGTTGTTTTCCAGATTGTGAATGGTTAACTTTTTAAGATATTCAAGTAGTTTTTCTTATAGAATAATTGCCGATGTTGAACAATTTACTAATTTAGTTTGTGTCATTTGGTTTGTTTCAAATGGTTTAAATGTTTGTATTCTTTTAATTCTTGATAAATAAATAAATAAATAAATAAATAAATAAATAAATAAATATATATATATGTATGCATGGGTGAGTGAACAATTGACTAATTTAGTCCAACTTATGTGAGTCGTGCATCTCAATTATTTTTTTAGGATATACTATTTAATTTTACAATAGTTAAATGTCAAGGAAAGTTATAGAAATTATTTTTATGGGTAGATGATCATTGTGGATTAAATTCATAACTTTTTGAATTCTTAAGGTTCTCATTGATCATTAACTCAATTCATGAGGCAAATATATGCTAACTGATAGTGTCTCTCAAGAATTTGCCTTTAATTTATATATATATATTTAAGTACAAGTTGGGAAGGGGCTTACAAATACCGATTCTTCCAGGGTTCGAACCAGTGTCGTTGGTGTTGAATTAGTTTACAACCAAACAATGAAATCATTGCGCCACTAAATTGTATAAAACATGTTTTTATGATCGAGATGCTATGAGTTATATATATATATATATATATATATTTTTTTTTTAATTAGTTACATTACAATTTTGGTTTTTACATTCTTTAACCTACTCTCTAATTTGTAATCAAATTTTAAAATGTGTAATAGATTTATTTTAACTCCGGTTGTTTTTGAACCATCATGGAGAGATATAATGGTCAAGAAAGTTTTGAAAAACTAACCAGTTGATGAATTCAATTTATGATGGTCACCTCAAATGAACAAATAGTTTTTTTTTACACTCGAATGTTTAAATACAAATAAAGATATATATATATATATATAAACTAAGAATGAAAGTAGTGTTTACATGATAATAAAAAATAAAAGAAAATAAGAAGTGACAAATTGGAGCGTTTGAAATAATTATCTTTGTAATGACCCTTCCATGACAGTCGTTTTCTTTTCCATGAATGCATATCTCCATGGTACGCCATTTTCCACAACCTGCCTCAGTTCTTGAACCTGAGATGCCTCAGAATGTTGTAATTGAAAATGGCAAAAATGGTGGTGAAATTACTGCTCGATTGAACGAAGCTTGCTTCCTACAATGCTCAATAGCATTATGTATGAGCGAGTTTGCAATTTCATCACATTCCTCAATTGTGTCTCCACTCTTTCGATATATTCCGGTGCCTGCAGTTTAGGATGGATCATTGGTGCACCAAGTATTAGGGGGAGAGAGAAGCTCCCACTCCTAATTCGTCCTGAATTCCTTTTCTCATGATCTGATCTCAAATGGCTGAAGAGTTTATGTTCAGAGATGAGATTTTGCAGGCTGAAGCTGAAAGCAACTGTTGAAGTCTTTACCTCTATTTACTTCTTTCTGCTATTTTATCGCTTGTTTCGATAGACTCGTATCAACGAAATTGTTTTCGTTTTCTAAGAAACAGAAACCGGCAGCTTATTAGCAGAGGGCGAAAAAAGAAATGTACAAGTGAAGAACGTTATCTGAGATTCTGTTTAGCAGTTCCTTGGTGTATATTCTTATAGAAAGTTTGAGATTTTATTTCTACTTTTTTGCTTTTGGTAATGTAGAACCATGTATTATATCATTCATGGATAGTACAGATTCCCTTTCAATCTTAAAAAGCTGACTTACCATTTCAATGGGGTATGTGGGTCAACTTGACTTAGTTTATTGATGGATCAATTCTCAGTTCAATACTTCCAAATTTAACTTAATTAAACAGTGGAGATTGTGAAGAATAATGAAACAAGAACTGGGTAGAAAGAATAGTGTTGAAATCTTCACAAGAACATGGAAACAAGAGTATTCTGAATTTGTATGCTTTTATTAGATCATAATCATATTTCTCAGGGCAATGATCATTGGAGCCTTTATCTACATGTAACCTAATGAACTTGATTTAAGGCTCCAAATGGATCTCAAAACCTATCCTCACTTGCAAGAATCACAAAAATTAACATGGAACTTAAAAAAGGCACAGAACCATCAAATTATTCACAATATATGACCACCTTTTGAATATATTCATCTACTATACTTTCTGATTTATATCTGATATGGTCAGCCCAGCTTCATCTTCAAAAGCTCGTAAACTGATTTTCTCGAGCTGTATCATCCGGTCTTTCCCAAGTACTTCAGGGTTCAGTTCCATTGCGACGCGGAAGTCCAACAAGGATGCGTTGTTCAATCGTTGAGCTCTATGCCATTGTTGTTCCTGGAATTCGTTTCTTGAGCCAGTTATCGGTTGATTCCCTGTAAGTTTCAGTCGCTCGCGCCTTGACCTGGATAAATTCAAACATGGCTCGATTAACCTCTTTAAATAAACATCCAGCGCGTTGTTGAGAAGATTTACACCATCGACAGATATATCCATCTGCTCTGTTTCCAACTTCTGCTTCAAATGAGTTCTTAGCAACCTCGTGTCGGGTAACTCGCCGCCATTTTGAGATGTGGTTACATGGTAATTTCTTCCTACAGATACATTAGACAGTGTTTTACCAGATCCAATGAAGTTCATGGATATACCAAGCGGAGCTGTAACCGGGCTTCTGCTCTGAACTCCTGGACTCCCAGCCACCTGCTCGACCTCTTCTCCGTCTTCTACAGATGGCATTTCGACAGGAGGACGGCTGCCAAGAGAATGCAACTCAGTTGCACTCTGCTGTTCTTGTGCCTTGAAAGCAAGTTCTTCAAGTGCAATATTATAAGGCTTCCCACATGGTCCCAGAGGACTCGGCACCCGAATCTTACGGTCTCTATTAACCGGAGACCTGCCCTTCCGAGGGGATGCATCTCCATGAAGGGACTGAAGGCAACTCCTCTGATACCCATTCAAAACCTTTACACTGAGATTGCTTCCTACTTTCCTAGTACTGTTAACAGCAGGGGGAGTTTTAGCAACACAGGCATTTCGAAGAATTGCTTTGATAAGCCGATTATGAAGAGGTATAACCTCCCTTCCAATGATCTGAATACAAAACTTGTCGAATTCTCTTTTGTTAATCCTTAAACTCAACAAATTCTTTAGCTGATCGAAGTACTTCTCCGACCTCTTATCTCCAAGCTTTCGATAAATCATCGCTTTCAACTCGGAAGTGTCGATACGAGAACAGTCTTTCCTCGAAATCATGGCTGAATTATAGACAAATAGACTGAAATGGCAAGAAATCTTTCATCAGAAATCCAGAAACCCTAATCTTTCATAGCTAAGTTTCAAACCTTTCCCAACATTGCAACTAAACAATCAATTACCCTTTTCTGAACTTAAGAATCACAACGAACAAATCCCAAACCGAAGAACAGCTCGAACAAACCAAATTCGATTCAAAACAAAACGTGGGTTGCAGCAAAATCGAAACCCCACAAGGGTTTTTATCATTGTCGATCGAAACAACAAAAACTAAAACCCTAAAGCAATCGAGGGTGTAAAACGAATAGAAATTCCAAGTTCAAATTGGAAGGTTGAAAACCCTAATTAGCAGGAAATCGATTCAGATACTTACAAAAAGGGAATTGGCGGAAGTGGGAAACTGGGATGATTTTGGCGGCTTCTTCAGAATGGAAAATTCGCAACTTTTTGCAGTTTTCTTTCGATTGGATTTGATTGCTTTTGGGGATTTGAAGATTGGAGACCAATATCAAAACAGCGACCTTCGATGAGAGTTCTTGCTAATTTGTTTGTCCTCGCACGATCGCATTGCATTTTCGCACGTGCGCCTTTCCCATTTATCTTCTTGGTCCAATTACCCTTAAAAAATAATATAAGAATACTCATTTTCACATTAAATTTGTGACAGTGAAGTTACACTCAGATATTACCATTGTAGGCGTCGAGAGTCATCCCACCTCGTCTAAGAACTGTTTCAAACTTTTCCTGTTCAATTTCAAATTTATTTTCTTTTTACTTTCTTTTTCTTTACTTCCATTTTTGTAGGGTAAAAAAATATTTTTTAGCTCATTAATTTTAATTTGCTTTTTATATTTTAAAATTGAATACTTTTATTTGTGACATTTTAGTAATGATCACTTATTACTTAATATAATATTACTAAAATGATAATTACATTAATTTTAAATTTCAATATATTGATGAATTAATTCACTTAATTACCTGATATAATATTAACTAAAATGATAATTCACTAATTTTAAATCTTTATATATTGATGAATTAATTATTTTAATTTTTACGTAAATATAAAAACAATAAAAAAGTAAATTAGAAAAATACTAAAAGTGAGTATTATTAATTTTTTGTGTTATAAAAGTATTCTATTTTGAAACATAAAGATAAAATTAAAATTAAATCCCAAAAGTAAAGTCTAAAAAAGATTCATTTTTTAAATTGTAATTATTATTATTCCAATAAACATTAGAAAAGATAGATTTTAGCCTTTGACTGTTTTTTTCTTTTTTTTTTTTAATGAGAATTTATTATTGATTGAGTTTTATATTTATCAACAAAAACAAAAATACTCAATATAATCGAAAAAGGTGGTGACTGGTTGATTATTTTAAGTGGTGATAATCTATTCCAATTCTAGTGTATCGAGAGTAGTACAATTTATGTAGTGTTTATGGTCAACTTCTCCCGTTTTTATTTATTTTATTTTATTTTTAAAAAACTTAACATATCATTCTATAGCTCTCCATCATGCTATTATTGACAAGAGAGACATGATTTTTCTACTTCTTTTCCTTCTCTTCCCATATATATAATACTTTCAATCAAGAAGTTCAATGTGAATGTTAGGGAGAAAAAAAGAGCTAAATCAACCGTGATAATACAATAGTGTTAAGGAACGACAAACCTACTCGGATCTCTACATTGGTATGATATTGTCCACTTTGGATATAAGTCTTTATGATTTTGTTTTTGGGCTTCCCCCAAAAGACCTCATATCAATGAAGATATTTGTTTTCCCTTATAAACCAAGGATTTCCTGACACTTTGTTTGTTTTTCCAACAATTCTCCCCTCAAATAAAGTACCGCATGTGAGTCTTTCATATAGTCATTTTGGAACTACACTTGAGCACATCTTAACTCAAACCACGAATCCTTCTGAACAATTATCTCCTCGAATAAAGTATCGCATGCGAGCCTCCCAGATAGTCATTTTCGAACTACACTTGAGCAAACCGTAAAGCTCAACCACGAATCCACACGATTTATGTATGAGCACACAACAACTACCTCTCATCGAGGCAACCATTTCAGAAGAACTCCCACATAGTTCACAGTTGCTTGATCACGAGCACATTCAGGACTAGCACTCCCACAGATCTTTGTTTCACACTCGAGATTCTTCTGATATCGCTAAGGCAAAAGCACCGCTCTGATACCACTTGTTAAGGACAACAAACGACAACAAACCTCCACATTGATATGACATTGTCCACTTTGAGAATCATCTCTCATGGCTTTGTTTTTAGACATTTCCCAAAATACCTGATATCAATGGAGGTGTTGGTCACTCCTTAAAAACACAAGATCTTTCTCTTATCTTAGCAATGTGGGACAACTTTGTTTGCTCAACAAATATAAGCATAGGTAAGAGTAGGTAATTATATTTGAAATACTTATCATCATTTGGACCACATATCTCTACACTTTAGTATTTCCCACTCCATCAATCAAAGTCAATTTAAAAAGAAAAAAGAAAAAGAAAAAAGAAAACAGATGTGGTCCAGAAGAATAATGGTAAGTATTTCAAGTATACTTACCTATCATTAACTAAGTATATTGCTCTTACAAAAGAGAAGAAAAAAAACAAGGAGTCAAATTGAGAATGAGACTGAAAAAAAAATAAAAATAAATAAAGTTTTTTTTTTTTTTTTGAAAAGCAAAATAAAAGTATTTACCAATACTAGCAAAAGATTTAAAAACTTAGGGAAGTATTTGAGGTAGAATGTTATAGCGAGAATTAAAAAAAGAATGTAGGAGAGAATGATGAATAAAATAAAAGGATTTTGCATGATGAATAAAATAAAAGGATTTTGCATGTATAACAAAAAAAAAAAAAAAAAAACCAAAATATTTTTACCTATAGTTGAAGTAGAAAATTCAAATTGAATTCTATCATTGAGGTTTATTAGTGATAAAATTCAAATCAATGATAGACTCATTTTATACCTACTTGAATTTTCTATTAGTAATAAAATTTTAAATTAAGTTCTATTACTGATAAAAATTAATATATCATAGATAAATTAGTGTCTTCCCCTCCCTCTTGTAATTTTAGAAATTGTGGTGCAAATATAATTGTGGATGGTCGTAAATTCTCATAAAATAATGAGTATATGAAAAATGCAAATTTATAATTAAAAGAAGAAAAAAAAGTGATTATGATGAAATGTAATTTTTGATGTTAGGTTGGTGGATTGGAACCAATTATATTTATAGTGAGATTAAATTGATATGTTAACCCAATAAAACAAATAAATGATTGGAGCCTTGTTTTTGGAGACGCCATTAAAAGAATCTGATTTCCGAACATGCCTGAGAGTCCATTGCAAGCTCTGTTTCAAACTGCTCAAAAGATTTCAATTTCCATTCAAACCCATCTCTCAAATCTCCTTCTCCAGCCGCCCCACCATTTTCGCTCCAACCAGAAACCTCTTTCTTCGCCGTCTTCATCGTCCTATGGAGCTCTCTCATTCGCCCACGCCTCTCATTTGCAATCCGATGATATTCTCCAAAGGGTATTCCTTATTTTCCTTTTTCATTTCTTCCTTTCTCTTGCATGCTGTTCAATTGCAATGTTCAGATTTTGGTCGCCCAAGTTGTAGTTTTCTGAATTTACTTGATGCACTGTAAGTGTTTGATAAAAGTCCTGAATGAAAAACACTGTGCTTTTCATTTGCATTTTCTGTTATTGACTTATTGTTGGTTGTATATGATGATTTTTAGCATGCCCATGTAATTTATAAATCATTCAAGCTATTATGGATTGTGGGTGTTTTTTCTTCTTTTAACTGGTTGAGCTATTTTGGGTTTTTTTTTTTTTGAATTCAACAACAATGGGCAACAATGGTGATAGGCGTACACTTATGTTGGTTGAGCTTGTTGAATTATGTTAAACCACCAATCAATCCAAAAGCCTAAGCTAATGGATTGAGGTAAATTTAATTATATCAACCAACAAAGCTATTTTGAATTGTGGTGTTTTACTTGGTATCTTCTTAAGAATATGCTTCTGGTTGAGAAATGGCTTTCGCATAAATAAACAGTTTAATGTATTTCTTTAACTGAATCAGTGAACACGTTGTGATTTGAAATCCCATGATCACAACTAAGTTAATACCTATTTCCAATGAAATCTAGACATGGAGATTGGTATACAAGAACAATCCATCTTATGCAAGCTACTCCTACTTGTTACTTAACGTTGCGAATTTTTTTTTGAAGTCGTTCAGTTGCAATGATTATTCGGCTATGATATGTATCAACTTCTTTCTGTAATGCCTACAGTAACAAAACTGACTTGAAACTGTCTTATTGGTTTGGTTTTGTTTTGATAATTTACATTGAGGAAAGCCTGCAGCACCTGTAACTAAGGAGGCGCTTGGAAGGGCTACCTGGACTTTTCTTCACATCCTTGCTGCTCAGGTTTTCTCAACAATATTACCTTTCTTCATTTTGGATTCTATCTTTGACCTGTGAAATTTATCTCTCTTTTAATTTCGTCAACGTTCCGACTTCCAAGTACTATTATCTAGGTCTGCATTTGAACTAAACTGAAGGATGCTCTTGAATTTGGTATTTAGTTGTGCTTCTGCTTCCCCAAGATTTTTGAGGAATTATTGGATCATCTCCTTTACGCCCATCCTTTCAAATTCACGACTAATTTAGTTTGGTTAAGACTTTGATTTCAGAAATTTGGTAATGGGGACAGTAGTAGGACATAGAAGAACTGTCAAGGATAGGTAGAAACTTTTAAGAAAACCATGTAATTCTTCCTTATTTCATGCTTTTATTTTATTTATTTTTTTCTGACTGAAGTTGTTTCTGTAATCTTCTTGGCTTTCTGTATTCCCCTTTTTTGTGTATTTTTCTCTATAAATTGAAAGTCTTTCTGGGAAACAACCTTCCACCCCTTCAAGCATCAAGAGAAAACAATTTTTTATATAATATTCCATGGCTTTCATTCAAATTTGTTGAACTGTTGGTTTTAATTTTGTCAGTACCCAGATCACCCAACAAGGCAGCAGAAGAAGGATGTAAAAGAATTGGTAGGGTACTCTTTTTACACCAAGTGTAGGTCTCTTATTTCACTCTATTAGCCTTTTAATTAAAAGATATAGAGTCCCCAAAAGGTGGCGCTGTTGGTTGAAGACTTGGGCTTTGAAGGTGTGCTCCCCCAAGGTCCCAGGTTTGAGACTCACCTGTGACATTAATTTGTAGACATCTCCCGTGTCTCCGTTTCTTCGATGTCTCCAGGTGTCTAGCCTAGGGACGGGCGTGATTACCCCTTTTTCAAAAAAAAAAAAAAAAAATTAAAAGATCTAGAGCTTCATCATGAGTGCTATGATCAATTTGTCTTTAACCTAGACAAACCGATCCTGGAGCTTGTGATAAACATTGGTGATTGGACAATGTCTATGACTCTATATGGAATAACTTGTGTTTTGTGTGCAGATGGCAATATTCTCTCGCATGTACCCTTGTGGAGAATGTGCAGATCACTTTAAAGAAGTTCTTAGGTACATCATTTATCCTCTCTTTTTTTGAGTTAAGTATTTGTTGATACAGCCTGGCAGACCTTGACCTTGTAATGTAGGCCTATGAAGCTCAAGGACCGTAGTTGTGTTGTTCGTGTCTGATACGTACTAGACCTTAATATTTGTCCATTACTAAAACTAGAGTGAATGATATCTTATAATTCTTTTAATAAACTTAGGTCGTTTAAGAAAATGATCTTATGGAATTACTAGATACGACTTCTTCGACTTAGTCAATGTGATACTTAGTTATAATAGGGAAATAACTGGGGCACTTCCACCCCTTCAAGCATCAAGAGAAAACAATTTTTTATATAATATGTATATACATACAACATACTTGCGTGTCCGAGCCAACTTACGTGGAACTCAACTGTTCTCACGGGACAACTGCTTAACTTTACTATATTTGCTTATCAAGATAACATGTCGGAAATTAATTTCTCGTTAGGTTTATTACTTACAAGACCCTTATTTGATTGAGTGACTTGGACTTCTTATTTTCTCTCTTTTTTAAGAAATGAAACTAAGTTTCTTATATGTTAAAAGAAATACACATGATCATCCCTAGTCCGCATTAAACATAACTGGGGTACTGCAAGATTAAATAGTGCAATTCTTTCAGGTAAGTTGTAACCTAGTTGCAGCATTTTTAGTTGCAGAACATCATTTTTCCTAGCCCTGGCTGTAAAAAAGGAAAAAAAAAAAAGCTTTATAAAAAAAGCATCACACTTTCTTCTATTTAAATCTTCAAGTGGTAATATTTGGTGATTGTTTGACAGAGCAAACCCCGTAGAAGCTGGTTCTCATGCTGAGTTCTCCAGATGGCTATGCCGTGTACATAATGTTGTCAACCGAAGGTTATTTCTCAAATTTAAATGAAATATAACTTTCGATTCACCTTATCGATTCCGAATCAAATAATTTGTTTTCGGCCTTATAATTTCTATATCATAACTCTTTGGTTTCACTTTGTCGACTCTTTGGTTCTATATCATAACTTTCCATTCTTCTCTTTGATTTTTCATTATTTTACAATTGTTGCAAATGCAATAGACTAGAAGCTTACACGCATGTACATGTTTGAACCAATTGAACTTGTGTGTTTTTATACTGTATTAATCTGGTTGGTCCCAATTTCGATGCTTATTACTGCAGTCTCGGAAAACCAATATTCCCCTGCGAACGTGTCGATGCACGATGGGGCAAATTGGAGTGCGAGCAACGCGCCTGTGATGTGCTCGGAAGCTTGCCAAATTTTGGAGAAGAAGATGGACGTTGATACTGCTGGCTACAGCCTACAATTAGCACATTGAGGTCTACATTCACAATGTAATTACAGTTCCAATGATGTTTGTTGATTTGTCCTTTAACATCATATCGCCATCATACTAATTCTTGTGCAATGCTGCAACTTCAATTGCTCAATATAGGTTTCTACTGCATTCAAATCAATGTCTCTATTTCACCTTTTTTTTTTTTATATATATATATATATGGTGAGTTTAGGTGCGCATAAGTTGATATGAACATTCATTATATCAGGTTGTAAGTTTAGTTACTATTGAGAGTTGTTAGAATAGCTATATAAATATTAAATAGTAGTCATAGGCTGCTCAAAGGAGGGGAATTATATTGAGAAAAGTAGAAATCTTATACGGAAGATTGAGAAGTTCTCGAAACCTTTCTATTTTAATTATATCATGATCGAGATCGATTCCTATCAAACTTTTCTTCAAGGGCCTCGGCCTTCGATCATATGTGAAGCCAGATTGTTGGAATTGACTTGAAAGAGAAGAACATTTTGCTAGATAGTTGAAACTGTGAGAACCAATTTCATTAATGTTATCAATTATCATCACGTTTTGTAAGGAAGATTTGACAAGTTTAAGTACAGAACTTCATAGATTTTTCTTGAAGATGATAGGAGACTCCAATTTAATCCCTCATATTTCTGTAATTTTTTGGATTGCCCAGGTCTTATTAGATGTAAAATATGTCAAATTCAATTTTATATCTAATAATTTTGTAGAAATTTTGAATACGAATCTTCATAAATTTATTAGACAAATTAAAAAAAAATTAAAAATTTTGTTTGACAGACTTTAAAATTTAGAAATATTTTGGATACAAATTACTTTATACCTAAACTTTATAGTTTATATCAATTAAAGTCTGAACCTTCATTAGGGGGCGATTGGGACATTTTACTAGGGGAATAAGAATATAAATAAATGATGATATGTGTTTACGTAGAAAATAATTATAAAAAAATAAATTATTGATTATAGAAGAAGGAAAAATAATTTTAAAGAGAATATATTGATTATGCTGGATAAAAAAATGGTTAGAATGGAATGAGATTAGGAAAGAATGAATAGTGATGATTATTGAAGAATGATTTGATAAAATTAAAAGAATTATCTCCATTTTAGTGAATCACTTAGTTTGGACTTTGCTTTATCGATTATAACTATTTTCACTGACAATTTTATTTAAAATTGGTAATTTTTTTCATACTCAAGGAAATTGTATTGGATGTTCTAATTTTACAAAATAATTACAAATTTAGATAAATTTAAAAAAATTTACATCCATAATCAAATATACAATATAAATAATATTCATGATGATACTGTATTATATATTAGTTATTCCGTATAAAAAGTATTATTTTATACCGTATATTTAATTATGGTTGCTAATTTTTTTAAAATTTGACGTAAATATTTTATCAATTTGGGTAAAACCCCCTATTTTATTTCATTTAAAACTGAAAATTAGAACCGGCAGAATTAGGGTTTATTTGAGATATAAAGTGAATTTCCCTTTGCGTCTTCATCTTCCCCGCAGAAATTCTGGTGCACATTCTGATTTGGAAGCGTCTCAAATTCGTCGCAACCATGGGGCACTCCAACGTCTGGAACTCTCATCCTAAGAACTACGGCCCTGGTTCCCGCACCTGGTAACCGATTCTCACTCCTCTGGTTTCCAACAAAATCGATTCCTAAAATCTGGATCTGGAACGGTGGTCTCGTCATCAGTTTTTGTCTGGTTTATTTGAACGATTCGGTTGTTTATTTATTGATTGGATAATATTTTAGTATATTTCTTTGCTGAAGTTTGTTTTTGCGCGATTTGTATTGGAACCTGCAGAATATTGTACGCTTGAGGATATATTATGTGTTTCTTTTTGGAGTAAATGATGAATAATGCATTGATTTTCTTGTTTTGAGTTTCGGTTTCGATTTTATATATTTTAACATGACTTTTAAAGGATGATGCCCCAAGTTGATGAGATTTTTAGAAGCTTAGTGTTGATTCGTGGGGTTTCTGTTGTTACTGTTTTAGAAGAGTTGTTATTGTTCGTTGCTAATCATCGTGGGGTGGCTTAGTGGTCAAAGAAGCCCATTGGCCACCTGAATTAATTTCACCGAGTTTTGTCAGACGGTATGTCCGGTGATGTTGAGCTGCACGCAAGCTGGGTCTCATGGGCCAGTTTTTGCACATCTCGACTAGTGTCGTGGGATATACCGTCTGACGCTACAACCTTTGGATGCCAAGGAAATCTGTAGGAAATTAATTCCTAGGCAGGTGGCCACCATGGATTGAGCTCATCACCTTATAGGCAAAGTCCTCTTTGACCAATTGAGCCATTTCATGGTGAATTTCCAGTTTGAACCTGATTGTATCATAGATATAGTTTAGGGTGAAAAGTTATAACCGTTTTCTATGATGTATGGAGTTTTGCTTCTGTGTTAGAATAAGTTTTTATAACGAATTGTATGCGGCCGAGGTTCTTAGCATTCTATGTGTTTCTAACCCAAATGAGTGTTCTTTGCTTGGTTGAGCTTAGTCATTTGAATTTCCAAGTCTAACTGGATGAACTGTTTCTCCTAAATGCTTGCATTAAGTGTGAAATTATACATTTAGATGAAAAAAAGCTGAAGATTGTTCTTTTCTTGAGTGGTGATTTTAATACTTTAAAAGACACAACCCCCATTAAGATCAGATCATTTTTGTCAGCAACCAACATAAGTTATCTGGCTCAACACCAAATACAATTGAAGTATATTATTATCCCTTATGGATGTCTAGCCTAGTGATCAATTTCGTATTGTAGTATCGACCTTTGAAAACGATGAATTCCATCAACTCATGTATTTCAATCCTCTTCTCAGCCGTGTGTGCGGAAATCCTCATGGGTTGATCAGGAAGTATGGACTTATGTGTTGCAGACAATGCTTCCGTAGCAACGCCAAGGAAATTGGCTTCATTAAGGTAGGTTATTTTTCGTAGTCTATACTACTATTCATTATTTGTAGTCACATCTATCTTCTGCATTCTCTAAACTTTGAACTTTTCCAATTGTGCAGTATCGCTAAGAAGCTAATATCTCTAGAAGAGGGAAGGGATTGAATTTGTTGATGAAGATTTCTCATGTTTTTAGATTTGTTTTTTGCCCTTATTAGTATGGAATATGAAAGAATTGTTAGAAGAAGATTGTGACACTTTGGCCTGAACTATATTTAATGTTTTTGAATTGAGCTTTCCTTTGATATTATTTTGACAAATATTCCTACTATTGTTTTCAGTTTTGAGCATATTTGATACGTGGTATCTCTTGTAGTTGCTTGGTTGAATTGGTTCATATTGTGTATTTATTTCTAGGCGTATACAAATAACCTGACAACCTGAGAAATTCGAACCAATCCAACCCAATTTGTTGGGTTGGGTTGAATTGAATTCATAAATGGGTTAGGTTGAGTTCAAAATAATGTAATTTTTATGGGTTGAGTTGGGTCAAGGGTTAGGACCTAAAATTAATCCAATCCGACCAACCCGAATTTATTATTGGGAAATTGTAGTAACTAGACATGTTTCGAAAAGTAATTGCAGATTTAGGCATTCAAGTTTTTTTTTGCAAAACTAATTTTTTATTTAAAATTCGAAATTAAATATTAAAT
>JBBMEF010000023.1:12980026-13031546 GCA_037832685.1 Sicyos baderoa
ACACAAAACCCCAAATCAACAAGAGAGAAGAGAGCTCACCTCAAAATCCGACGGCGACGGCTTGCAACGACGGCGGCAACTCGAACCCACGCGCGCGGCGCTGCTACCCACGCCCCTCGGCTCCGTTGAACGGCGACGCGAGCCCGGCGACGCCGCTCTCCTCCACGCGAACAGCCCGACAAGTGGTGGCTGCTCCTCGATCTTGCTCGCGCCCACCTGATCGAACCAAGCCCGCTGGCTACGACGAACCCACGTATCGATCTCGCACCAACAACGCAGCTGCTCGAATTGCAACCATGGAGGCGGATGAACAGTGACGACGTGAACAATATTGAGGACCTAGGAATTCTCAAATCCTTCCTTCTTAGGTCAAAAGGTCCAAAGTGCCCCTCATTTGAACCCAAACTTCAAAATTGCCACAAATCCCCATTTAAACTCATTTTTTATTTTACCTTCAACAACTAAAGAAAAGTTGGGTTGTTACATTGAGGCTTATCAAGAGACTTAACTATCATTAAATAATAAATTTGATGGAACACCGCAACTTAATTGTTAAAAAAACTATTACCTTTAAATTCACATACTTCTCGTATATTGTTAAACTATCAACTTTAGAGATAACAAATTTATACTTTGTCTATTGAGTTATATCACTTACTGATAACAATTAATGTTTTATATATATTGAGTTGCCAACAAATGTATGATTCTTTTAATAAAATGTCATTTAGTAGCAAAGTTGTTACAAGTTCAAATCTATATCTTAAATATTGGTGAATAGAAAAATGATTGATAAATATTTAGGACATGTTCGAACATGACTTAAAAAATAATGTTCACTTACGTACCTTAATATAGATCACATCTTATTTTATTTTAAATCAAAAAAATAAATAAAGAAAAATAGAATGTGACTCACCTACATAAGCGGACATTATTTTTTAGATCGTGCTCAGACATGACTTAAATATTTTTTGAAATAATTTATCTATAAACATCATTTTATTATAAAAGTTATATTTAATTCAATTTTATATGACCAGTTAATTAAAAATATCAAATATAAAAGTTATTAAGGATTGGTGGGATGTTGATTTCATTATTTGATGATAATTCAATTAAACATCGTAGTTATGTGAGTACAATCATGAAAATAGATATTTAAATTTCAAATAAATAAAATTTTAAGATTATCGCCAATAAGAGTCATAGTGTCTCAAATAAATAAAAATTATTTTCAAAATATAATTAGAATTTATTATTATTATCAATAAAAATTATAGTTTAATGACATTATTGTATTCATAATCAAGAAATTATAGATTTTAGTGTAATCCATTTTGACTTCATGCTTGAATCTCATAATTATATTTGATTCTCATATGATTTGACAACATTTGATATAAAGTTAGTTTGGTCGGTCTCACCCTCCCAAATTTGCACTAAAAAAACCCACCCATTTTTATTAATAGTGGAAAATGGAAACAAAAACTGAACCGGACTATCCAACTCGACCCGGTTCGGACATTTGCATCAGAGTCTAAAATCGTAAATCGCCACAATTAGGGTTTATTTCTGATATAAAAGCAACCCTAAATCGCCGTCTTCTTCTTCCTCGCAAAATTTCTGGTTCACATTGCGATTTCGAAGCGTCTCAAAAGCTCGCAATCATGGGGCACTCCAACGTCTGGAACTCTCATCCCAAGAACTACGGCCCTGGATCTCGCACCTGGTAACCAAATATCTTTCATTACTCTTTTAATTTCCATGAAAATTGTTGAACAAGGATCTGGAACGCTAGCATCGTTATCTGTTTTTGTTTTAATGGATTATTTGATCGATTCGGGAGTTAGTATACTGAATAACTTGTTTGAGTGTATTTATGTGCTGAAGTTTGTTCTTTAGCGATTTATATTGGAACCTGAAGAATGTTGTGCGGTTGAGGAATAGAAAATCGGATGTCTAAGCTTAATATTTGATTTTCTAGATTTTAACCTGACTTTAAGATTCGTTCTTAAGGTTTGTCACAACTTGGATGATATATTGAGATGCTTAAACCTTGTGCTGATTTGCGAGGTTTAATATGTTACAGATGAATTTCTAGTTTGACCCTAGATTTACATTGTGGTCTTGTCATAAAGTGATAGTTTTGGTTGTAAAAACCATTATAGATTGCCCGTGGTCAAGAGGGCTTTGTGGAACCAAAAGGTTCTGGATTTAATCGATGATCATCTTGAAATTAATTTCTTACATATTTTGTTTTCTATGTTCTTGGAGTATGTTTTATGCTTCATCATTTGCAATCTAAGTTCCTAGCATTTTATCTGTCTCTAATCCAAGTGATTGTTTGTTGCTTGGTAGAGTAATTTGAATTTCCAAGTCTAACTGGATGTAGAAGTTAAAGTTTTCCTATAGCTTGCTTTAAGTGTAGAATTGTACATTTAGATGAAGGCCTAACACTCTTCTCTTCTTTAGGGGTGGTTTGAAAGCTTTATAAGCCACAGCCCCATTGAAAGCGAATCATATTGCTATCTTTAATCGATTTCTAGTGTCTCATACCCCATTAACTCTTTTTTCAATCCTCGTCTCAGTCGTGTGTGCGGAAATCCCCATGGGTTGATCAGGAAGTATGGGCTTATGTGTTGCAGACAATGCTTCCGTAGCAATGCCAAGGAAATTGGCTTCATTAAGGTAAGTTATTTCGTGTGGTCTCTATTGCTTTCATTATTTGCAGTGACACTCATTTATCTTCTGCATTCTCTAAACTTTTAACTTTTCGATTTGTGCAGTACCGCTAAGAAGCTAATATCCCTCTAAAAAGAGAGAATGGGTTGAATTGGTTGAAGATTTTCCCATGTTTTGCTATGTTTTTGCTCTTATTTACTTAGTATGGAACGTTGTTAGGAAGACAATTGTGACACTTTGTTTTGAACTACTTTATTTATCACTCAATTGAGTTCTTGCCCATGGTATTATTTTGACAAAAGTTTCCTGTATTGTTTTTCAGTTCTTGAGTATATTTGAAACTTAATTTTGAACCAGTTTGTGTGCACCTCGACTATTTCACCCAAATTAATTGGGTGGACAATTGATTGGAATGAAAATGCATAGGATACGTTTTTTGATGCTTGGTTAAATTGGTCAATATTGTGTATTAATTGAAGCCAATAAACCAATTTGAGTATTGCCGGAGGTATATTAAATATGTTAACTTAATAGAATTTTGAGTGTGAAATTATTTTAGGAACCTATGTGGTTGTGGTTAATAAATTCAACCAAATATTAAGTAGTGCAGCTTGTTATCCTATCATTTTACAATCTCCTAGTTTCCAATGGGGCTGAAGTTCTAATCATTAACAAACAAGGCAAATAATCTATGCTCTTTTGAACAATTTCTTTAATTTGTCTTTTCGATCTTAAAAGAAAAATATGAACCGAACAAAAAAAAAAACGATTTATAAAAGGAGTTGTTTTCAAAATTTCTTTCAACTTGATTTTCTTTGTTGAACTTTGGTTGGAGCAAGTTATATTGACGATATTAAGTGTTTTATCTTCTTACTAATCCTTGAATTGGTGTTTTTAAACTTTTGCGATTTTGTACAAATATTATAATCATAAGATCTATGCCGAAATTATGTTCTATAGTCTTATTAAGAGAGGGAAGAGTTGAAGGATTTATTTGGTGTGAAATATCATATTGTTCGAGGAACTCTAAAGGATCGTCAATAAAGGTGTTCTAATGTGTTGTAGGTTCTCTAATCTTAGACTTGTATCGTAATGTTATATGAATCGTTAGAAATATATGAAGTGTATGACTAATCGAATAATGAAAGTTTCATAATAGAAAGAAGCATGAGACTAACAAAAGATCTCCTTTTAAAGTGATTTGGTTTGAAATTAGTAAACTCCAAGGTTCAATATTGATTACATTATTGAAGTCATTGTCTTGCAAAATGATAAGAAAAGTTTTTGTAACCAGTTTCAATAGGATTACATTATTGAAGTCATTGTCTTGCAAAAGGATAAGAAAAGTTTTTGTGACCAGTTTCAATAGGATTTTTTTTTCTTTCAAATATCAATGTTTTCTATAAATTTTTTTCTTCCATAGATTACTAAATGTTATATCATATAATTGTTTGAAATCATTAAAAATATGGACACATGATTAGTGAAATAAACATATTTGCAATATGTATTTGCTTGTCCTTTTATTTTATATAGCTCTCAAAGGTTATTTCAGGGATTGAAATTGAAACATCATGAACAAGCACTGAGCATCTGAATGGATACTTTTGTGATTCCTTCAATCAAAGCCTTTCATTTCCTTTTCTTTTAGGATCAAATGAGAAGTCTTTGAATTTTGAATAAATTCTTTGCTCCCAATAAACCTAACCTAAGACTTCTTTGGGAGACAAGAGGGCAATAAACTAATTCAAAATGCTCTCAAAAGCAAAGACAAATGTTTATTTCATCCACCTGAACAATATTAGAGAATCATTCTCATCCATCTTTGATGGGATTTTACCATGTAAACAAATCTCTGTTAAACTTAATAAACCCCCCTTATATGATAGAATTTGTTCTTTAATATATATATTTTCCCCCTTTTTTTGTTTGTTTTTGTAGAGGGTGGGATAATTGCTATACTCTACAAACTCTTAACCTATATATACTTCATTTTTGCTCATTTTAGCCACTAACAGTCACCCATCTCTAAACCACTAAAATTCAACTGCTAAGAAACTGAATGCCTTCTGTTCCTTGAAGGTGTTGACTTAGCTTCCTCCTGGTTAGCAGAACCGAGGCTCTCCGACGAATCCGAGCCGCTGTTTTCGCCAGACCCTCCTTTGCTTGACCACAGCTTTGTGAAAAGCTTCTTTGACTTGAGCAACCCTTTCATTTTACTAAGAGCTGCTTTTCCTCCTCCTCCACCATTAGCTAGCCTCAAGGAAGCCAGCTCCCCTTTGAGGGCCTTGAGCTCCTCGGCCATTGCACCCGCATCCCAGTCTTCCTCGGGGCTTGCGGCTGATCTTGAACTTCCATGCGATCCACTTGTTAGATCCTTGATTCCTTTAGGAAGGTCGGGTGTGCTGTAACCTGATGATGTTGAGGCCCTGACTTGCTCGAAAAATAGTACTTGCACAACCATGCGTAGAGGGAGCCGCTCGTTTTGTACGGCGTGAACGCATGCCTCCGCGGATAGCTTCTTGCAGTCTATCAGCTTGCAGATTCTCTTCCTATCGCTCTTGCTGATCCCTGGATGTTCCTGTAAACCAAGTTCAACAATGCTCAGTAAGTGTACATATTCGAGAAAGATGTAAGGCTAAAAATGAAGCAAACTTTTATTTGGGATTTGGTTGGAAAAATAAACATAACCGATGATGCACCTACGGTACGAGTACGGCTACGTTGTTCTACATTTTCAGGCAAAAATAAGGAACCGGTACCTTCAGATACATATCGATGGCTCGATATAGCCCATCGTGTGAAGGCCGAGCGATGCCTGACAGCATTTCTGCAAGATTAATGAACTCTATTGATGGCAGGTTGGGATCCTTTGCAATTTCAACAAGGTAACAATCAATCAATTTTGCCACCATCAACTTAGTAGCATCTGATAAAATCCCTGGTCTTCTTGGCTCATGAAGGTCATTTCCCTCTTCAAGTGACTCAATCTCTGTATTATGATCTTGCAAAAGAAACACTTCTACCATTTTCTGCACAGAATTTACATCATAAGCCATAGCTTCACCTTCCGGTGCTCGTAGCAAAAGATCGTTCACTGACGCCTCCTCTAGCTGCTGTCCCATTCGCCGAATGAGCTCTTCTTTGGTCTCATCTCCAGAAGCTAGGACAATGGAAGCCTTCAGCAATTTGGACAGAAAGCTACTCGAGACGCTGCCTTTCTCAGCAGGTAACAGCCAGACAATTGTTGCCACTGCTGATTGATACTTCAGCAGGTCCCGACATTGAAGCACGCCTTTGCTTAAGCCCGGAAGGTGTCGATAAGCATAAGCTTTCAAGGCTTCTCCAATCACATCATTAGGAACTATTCCTTTGTTTTTTATACTCACTATAACACGCTTATATAGATCAATTTCGAGCTCACACAGATCCTCAACCCACCAGTCCTTCGGCACACTGCGATTCCTGACACCGTTCCAGTGAGGATTGTTCCCGTTTTCCTCTGGTAGTTTCTTACGATTGTATGTGTAAGACCAGTCAACTTTAGCAACATCAGAAGAAGCCTTCACAGCAATAGATTCTAAGCAATCACTTACTAATTTCAGTTCCTCAGATAATGGCAGTAATGCCTTTGTAGACTGAAGAACAATGATTGAATCCTTCCAACTACGAAAGATGCTCGAACTAAGGAAAACATCGATCTTGTAGGCGAGGTTTCCCTTCTCCATTGTCTCGTGCATTCCTAGGTATTCGGAAGCACAACGGGCTGCAACTACGTTGTATGCATTAAGAGTAACAGTCATGCCGTAGCAGAATTTGACACATATCTCAAATGCCGCAGAACCGCCCGGGAAGTCTGGAATGTAAATTTCATCATTGTGATCCTCAGCGGCAGCGGTGACCAACTTCTGCAAGTGAGCACTCTTCGACAGAATGGGAAACTGAAAAAAATTCGATACATCATATTTATTATTACAACAAACTATATCCAAGGAATAACAGATTGATATGCAGTATTATAGATATTTAGATGAATGAAAGCAAAACTTCAAAAGATAATGCATTTAAACTAATCATCATCAAAGTAATGTGTTACATTAGATGCTAGCCTGCCGAACTCGCTTTCGCCAAGATCTTGCTTCAAGCACTTCATCAGTACCACATAAGTCAGACCTACATCTATTTTTATATTATATTGACTATGAACTTCCACACCAGAATGGTGACAGAGTGCCTGTTCTGCAAAAATCCTCCATGCAACTTCCTAACTCCATTTCGACAGAGTTCGCAACGATCTAAAAACATCGGAAACAGTTAAGAAGCGGCATACCTTATGGAGGAGAAACTTGACATCCACGATGATAACGGTGATGTCGGTAGCTAATTCACTTACAACATACCTGCAAAATAGATGTGAATTCTTTCAAAACAATCAGAAAGTTACTTGATTGTATTCTTCAAATAAATCACTTCCCCATTAACTCATATTCCAACCATATAAGATGCAAATGGTAATTCTAAAACTTCTGTGAAATCATTTGTTTAAGCGCCAAGACATACTAATAACAGTTAGCAGAAAAATTCATACAAAAGAAGCTTTAAAATGAAGTGAAAGCAATGGTACCAAAGAACTTGCACAACCATTCAGCATTCCTTTGTGACAAGATTCTTATTGTTCCCATAACAGACAGAGATAAAAAGGTGATTCTTGAGTTTAAAAACATTCAATACCAACAATTCAAGCTCATATTGCTTCCATGCCTGCTCCTTTGATGGTTACTTTTAAATGTATTTTTTTTTTATTTAATTTGAAACTCTTGAATCATGTTAAATCATCAACAACTCAAAAGTTTATGCAGATGGGTTAAAATAAATTTAATTATATCCCCAATTATTATTGATTTTCACTTGATCGAGTTGAAATTTTTGAGAATACCTATCAAGTGAAAATCAATATTAATTGAGGATAAAACGACTCGATAAGAATTGAACTCAGGATCTCTTACTTTGATACCATGTTGAATCACTAAACAACCCAAGAGTTGATGAGTTAGGTGTAAGTTTAATTAAATCAACCACTAGAAACAAATGGAAACAATGACAAATAACTTCTATATCTTCTGGACCCACCTTTTATGAATCATGAAACAGTTTACATGTAAATGAGAGCCAATACTAAAGAGGAAAGGAAAACAAAAAGTAGAGATACATATAGTAATTTGGAATTGATGAGAGTATTACAAAAGCAAGAAGCACTTGAGGTTGTCACAAAATCAAAGCGAAGGAAAACTCAAATCCATCCACTAAGCCCCATCATGAACCCAGTCAGTGGAGACCCAAAGTAAAAAATTGAACCAATAAATCATCATACAAAAGAGTAAAAAGAAATGAACTTGAAAACTTTAGCCAGTTATTCTGAAAAAACAAAAAGTGAATAGCAACAAAAGTTTCTACTTTTTCAAATAGACCATTTCTTTGGACAAAAGTAATACAACTAGACTAGTGTACATGGTCCCGTTTGGGTTGAGTTCGAACAGTTTTTTAGATGAATCCAAATTTTCAAGTTGATCAATTTACCAACGCATTCAACCCTATGTTTTAGAGCAACTCAACCCAACTCAATCCTTGGATTAGGTTGGATTAACGAGTTGTATTATCTTATGTTTACTCTTTAAGGTCCTGCCAATAGTTCATAAGTCTCTAAAAAAATTTAGAAAAAATGGCATGATACTGAATTCGAACCCAAATTACTTATCTTACTAGTGTATACTCCCTACGATATGATAGATATCTTAATTCTTAGTTCGAATTAGGTTGAGTTGAATTGAACAACCTAAAACTTGACCAATCTAAAAACTGATCCAACCCAAAGAAAACTATAAAACTATAATCCAACCCAACCCAACTCAATCCTTACGAGTTGGATTGGATAATTTAGATTGCTCGGTTGTTGGTTCTTTTTTTTTTTTGTACAAACCCAGTTGAACATAGAAGACTGTCAACTTGCTGAACCCCCAACTCACCGCCGGGCGGCGGCGGTTTTTAGGGGAGGGGGGAGAATGTAAGAAATCAAGAGATGTGATGAATTCAGAGTGCAAAAGAGTAAAATGGAAGTAAAGCACAAGTTCATTACATTACAAATTATAGGACCAGAACTTGAAGTACATGAAACCAAAAAACATAAATGAGAATGAGATAAAAGCAAAGTAAATGAAGAATAGCAGAAGAGATCTCACCTAACGTTGGTCCCATCACTCTGAAAAGAATCAGGTTTTGACCCAAGTTTCATGAACTTCATCTTAACAACAACCAAACAACAAATGAGCTCCAAGCTTTCCCAAACCAGAAAAAAAAAAAAAAAAAAAAAAAAAAAAACCCTTTCCTCAGAACCCAACTATGAAAATCACACCAAAATGAACTCAAAACTTCAACGAACAACAAAACCCCAATGAAGAGCCATACAAAAACCACAAGAAAGACAAATTACTGAAGAGAAAAAGAGGATTTCAAAGAGAAGGATGGAAAAAGCTTAGTAAGAGAAAAAGAAGAGAAATGTGAGAAGATTGTTTTTTTTTTTTTTTTTAAAGGTTCTCTTAAATGAGAAGAGGGCTAAGAAAATGGCTGTTTCCTTGGTCGGCGGCAAAGCCCACGGAGAAAAACAGACTTCAAAAACACTAAAAAATTGGTTTCATTTTTCTGATAACTCTGTCTCTGTGTTTTTTCCCTCTTTTTTTTTTTTAAAAAACCCCTTTTTTTAAAAAAAAGCCTTCAATTTGCAAAACCCCAACATATGTTATTCTATGCTAGGCTTCAAATGATGATGATATTAATACTAATATTTCATCTTCTAAGTTTAAAAACAGCATCTTTGTATCAGTTAAATTAAACCACCAAAAGGGTGGACAACAAGTATCTTCCCCTTTTTTTGTTTTTGGAAAAAGTAAGAAATGTTATTCTCAACACTATGGATGAATCAAAAATCAACTACCCAACAGCCAAATCTGACTGAAAATCTAAGGAATCTACTGGAATATATCATGGGGTTGTTAAATATATGGTCAAGAATCATCAAAGATTTAATTTTTAATTGTGTATAGTCTGTAATTCAATAAACCCACATGAAGAATAAAAATTTGATCCTAATCAAATGGGATTACAAAATGACAAGTTTCCCACAAGCCACTCCCCGTGTAAATCACATCAAAACCCAAGATAAAGTAAAAGCTACAAAATCACAATTTGTTGTTTACAATTGCCAATGTAAACAGTGATTTCATTCTCTTATTGACAATGCTTTTTTTTTTTTTTTTTTTTTTTTTTTTTTTTTTTTTTAATTCTTAGGCACAAAACTAAACCCTTTTGAAAAAGATGAAGCCTTTCAAAAGAAGCAAGCAATAAGAACTCAAACCATATACACAGAGTTCTCAAGCAAACAAACAATATTGAAGAATAAAAGAATGCGAGATAATGAACACACAAATTTATATGGTTCACTAACTTCGTGTTAGCAACCTTTTTACCAAGAGATAAAAATATAAATGTTTGATACATTAACGAAATTTTTAAGAGAGTTTATCTGGTATCATAATAAATTGTCATTTTTTAAGGACGTGTGAACCGGTTCACCTTTCATGGAAGTTTGATACATCATAGGGTTCACATTATAATAAAAGTTCAATACGAAAATATAAAAGACAATTAACATATTTTCTAGGTTTTGGAGGCGATGCCACTCGGTGGCTCCCGACTTAGACCCTTGTGCTGAGTATTCGTAGGGCAAGACATTTCAACACTCGAACATTTTTCAAAGACTTTTAACATTATAGATCTGTAATATCATAATCTTGAGAACAGAGAGATGTGGAAAAGAACACAAATGTTTTGTTTCAAAAGAAAGCTGTTGAAACAAAATATATGTTGTTGGGTTACATATTGTATCAGTGTACTTGTCCTGTTTCTTGTCTCAAATTGAATCCATTTTTTTGTTTGTTTTCTCTCTAAATTTCTCAAGAAAGTTGAAGTTAACACTGAGACATTTTCATGAATCTTTTTCCACCATTTAGCTATGAGTTTCTTCATTCATTGTGTTATCTGCTACAAAAACAGACCATAAAAGATTTGGGGGCTCTTTGTTCGGCATATTTAGGTAGAATTCAGTTTTATGATTTATTATATTCTTGAAAGCTTACATCAAAACAAGTTTTTACTAACTTCTCCTCGTTTTTATTTTTAAAAACAACTCTCATTTATATAACTATTCATTTTTAATCATTAATTTATAACTATTCATTTCATTCATTTCTATTCACTCATTTTTAATCATTAATTTCAAATCAATCAAAATAACTTATTTTTAATTATTATTTTTAACTACGGAAGATAAATACTCATTTTAAATCTACATCAAAACAAGGTTTTGACTCTAATTCATCCACACAAAAATTACATTCAAACGAGTTTTTTGCTACAACTTTAAATTTTTAACTACTCATATACCTCCTAAAACTAAATCCTAAAAAATAGATCAGGTTAATTATCTTTTTTTTGCTACAACTAACTACTCATTTTAAATTTAGGTCAAAATTAATATCATTTTTTTTTTTGTGGTGAAGATTCGTACACATGCTAAAAAATAGCTCTGGTTAATTATCTTTCACGAGAAAAGAAAAATAATAGAATATGATGATTGAACACATGGCAGACAGAAGAGGATGATTATTTTCTTGATTTGAACCAAATATGATAATAAATTGTTTTATGTTTAATGATAGATTTTATGTTTATTATGTAACACCTTTATCATTTGGACAAGGATTTAGAATCAGGATTACGCCTCAACATTATCACCTGATCACGTTACTAATTATTGTTAGGACTATTTTTATAAGAGTAAAAGATTATCTCTACATACATTTTTATAAGGAAAACTTTAGGTACATCATCCAATCAAAATTGCTTAATTGCTCCAAGTTAAGCATCCTCAATTTCAAAATTCTTACGATTGAGTTATCGAAAATAGAAAATGCATACGGTTAGTATAGCTAATATTAGTATTTTTTCTTTTTTTAATTAATCACTGAATGTGGTACAATTCATTTATGTATGTTCGTGCATTACTTGTCTACCAACTTCTACTTTAATTCGTTTTCAAAACACATCTTACTAGAGGTTCTACTTTAGGTAGCGTTACAATTAATTATCTAAACTTGGCTCACATGGATTTACAAATACCATAAATTTGAGGTAATCCAATTATATAAATCAATGTATTATACATTAGAACTCAATTCTCTATTTCAAAAAAGATAACTTTTATTTAATCTCTTCACTTTTTTTACAACAATTGAGGATGAGAGATTTGAACCAACGATTTCTTGGTCTTTGAATGTACACGGATGTCGTTGAACTGCTGCTCTTGTTAACTTTAACCTCTTCACTTATAGTAGATAAATGATAATAAATATAAATACTTTTTTTATTTGAAAACTGAAATTAGAGTTTTGTTCCCCTATATCCAAAGTAGCACGGACCGGTCCCTAGGCTTAGGCAAATACAAATAGATATTGATACATATTGATAATGTATATAAATATTGATTAGTTTGAAGTTGAAATTTTGATGGAATGATGAAGAGTTCTCTCAAATGGGTATATTGTAATTTTGTATAAAACCAAACAGATCTAAAGAGGTAAAGAAAGGCACATGGAGCTGACTGTACAAACATTGTTATCTCTCTCTAATTAATATTAAACCCTGAAGATTCCCTCTTTCTCTCTCTCTTTTCAAATTCAAACTGAAAAAAGATCAGATTTTGGTTCAATTTCTGTTGCCAAAACTCATTCATCACATTTATTTTTAACAAGTCAAATCAAGAGAGGAGAGAGAGAGAGTCAACGGACCATAATATATATATATATATATATATATCCGTATTTTAATTATAGCAAATATTTAAAAGATTTCAATTTTCACTTTATTAAAGCTCATTTATTTCACCTTATTAAAACCATCCATTTTTTGATTAATTATCAATTTAACTGATAACCGTTTCAGTTGTATTAGAATATTTTCTGTACTTTTGGAATTCATAATTTTTTTCTTCTATTATTCATTGTTTGTCATATTTAAGTAGGATTTAACTCAAAAAGTTATATCGAGAAGTTATTTTAAGTAAAAAAAAATTGAGAGTTGTATCCTAAAAATTTGATTGGATGTGTTTTTTGTATAGAAAAGTTAGAGTTAAAATTTTATTTAGATATAGATTTAAAATGAGTAGTTAAATTTTTTTTTATTAAAAATGATTATTTTAATTGATTTCAAATAAATTATAAAAAATTGTTAAAAATGATTGAGTAGTATAAATAAATAATTAAAAATGATGAGTTATTTTTAAAAGTAAAAAATAGGAGAAGTTAATAAAAACTATTTGAATATATATTTTCGTGGAGGAATTAATAAATACTCCATCTAAATCCTACTTATATAAAACAAACACTCCTGAGTTGGCCTAATAACTAATATGAATTTCGAGAATCATAAATTAATTTTAAAAAATAAATTATTTAATTTATGATGATTATTAATATCAAAGAAAAAAAAATGATAATGACCATCTAAAATTTATTTTTCTCCGAGAATTTCACCAACGACATTATGTAATAATACTAGTGGGATTATATATGAGGTTGGAATATTCTCAAGAATATCTCAATATTATAAGCTCATCCCAAATAAGCTAGCATGTGGAAGTGGAAAAGTGTTTCTTACATTTTTCATCCTCTTTTTTTTGGAATGAAATTGAAGGCCAAATTTTTATGTGTCTATTTTAAAATTTTAAACTTCTTAAACTAACACATCAAATCAATGAATTATTATCATAAAACCTAATCCAAAAATCATAAACTTATTTTTCGAAAAAGTTAGATATTTAATTCCATCTATTTTTATTAGTTCAAACAACGATTGAGAGAGAGAGAGTTGAACCTATAATTTTTTGTTATTAGATATAGATTAATATGTTGAGCTTTCCTATTATAAGCACAATTCAACAATATTTGACATCAATTATTTCTTTTAAGGTTAAAAGTTTTTTTTTTTTTTTTTTTTTGAAAAGTAGAAGTTCAAATTTCTATACACCCCACATTTGTTGTACTAAAATAAATCCCTTATTTCAAGGGGAATCACATCTATTAGTAATTGCTCATAATCTAGCAATGCAAAATCAGAGAAAATGGAGCAAAACATGGGAGACAAGGTAACAATCTCAAATCAAATTGGAGCTTGAAATTCAAAATATTCTTCTTTAATTTCATGAAAGTCAGTACTCTTTATATATATATATATATATATATATATATAAATTCAACTTGGATTTCATAACAAAAAGCACATGGCCACTAATTCCTAAGGCTGAAACAAAATTGATATTTACAACACTTCTAATAATGCATTTGCCTATAGATTAAACACAAATTTCTGAACCCACAACTTTAATTTGAATCATGACAGCCATTGGTTGTGTGGTATGTTCACTACATATTCCAGAAGAATCACATGATCAGCTGATCAATAATATTAAAGCCATACCATCAATGGGTGTGTACTAATTTAAAACAAAATAACAAGTTTTAAGATTCCAAATAATTAGTCTAGAAGCTCACTATATATGAATAGTTTAATTAAGCTAGCTCAACTTGAACTTGGATTCATTAATTAAGGGATAAGATCCAAGAAAGTTATTAACATATTAAAGCTAGTTGGGGATGGATTCAATAACTCTATGAGATTGTCTCATGTATTTGTTTGTTTACTAGCAAAGTGAAAGGACATAGGAAAGAAAGGAGGGAAAGGGATCTTCTTGGAAACAAATGCTTGTTTGAAATATCTTGGGGGAATTAAACAGGGCAAAATGGCATTTAGGCCTCGTTTAAGAGTATGTTAGGTTGAGTTATAATAACATAACTCGTGTCTGAGCTATTGGCTATAATAACCGGGATTATTCAATAACCTTTCATTCCAACTATAAATAACCCTTCAACTTTAAGTGAGATATGCTAATTTTGTATATCATTCCGTTGATAGAATCACTTATATTATAATAAAACTTTCTGCTATGATAATTTTATATTATAATATTGTGCACCCCCAACATAAGTTATTATGACTCCTATTCTTATACTCCAAACGCAAGTTATAATAATCTCTCCTGTTATAATATCCTCGTTTTATAATAACTTACCGTTTATAATAATTCAACTTTTGCTCCAAATGTACCTTAAGACGGCTTGAGTTTAATTTATGGTAATCACTCAGGATTTAGTGAAAATAGACAAGACGCAGGTAAATTTGTTCATACACTAAAAGTTATCGATAGGAAAAACAACAAAAGATAAGACAGATTGAGATAGGATATTTTTTGGGGTGGGATAGGAAAAGAAAAAAAAGGGAAGTGATCATATTGTTTGTTGTTTGTTTGTCTTTTAAGGTAGGACAGGGTTCTATACAAGGGCAATTTGTGAAAACAAAGTGGGATGGGAAAGGAAGCATTTGTGTGTGCAAATTGGCACCAAAAAGTTATCACTTGTATGTGTCAGAATGCTTAAACCATAGGAATGAGGGAACTATGAGACAACCAAGCAAAAATGTAAGCTGACCTTTTGGGTGTTGCCCAATTTATTGCTTTAGGTATGATGTTTTTGCATGCTTTAAAAGCTTCTTGGCCCCATTCATGCTTACATCTTTACCCAACTCATCTATCTATCTATGAAAAAAAGCAAATAATGATAGCATGACTAAGCATTACAAAGCTGATTTCTATACCTCTTTCTAATTCAAAAAAGGCTTGTTATATTGTAGAGTCAGATCAGAATCTTTAATCATGAAATTTTGAATTAGATTCAAACTCATGCTAAACAATTTTGTCTTTAAACAAAGTTTACATAATATTTTGGTTCTCAAACCTTTATGGTTATATATTTGGAAAATTATACTAAATGTGCTATTCTCACCAAATAATTACAATCGTAAGTGAAATTTAAAGCATTTTAATTTGTAGTCATTAATACTATATTACAATTACTCATTAATATAGTATTAAGTATTAATACAATATTATAAGAATAATATTAATACTAATGATTATAATTGCTAATTTTTTTAAATTGACCATATTTATAAGTGTTTCTTACATTTGACTACTCCGTAAGTTTCATAGATATATTTTGATTTTAAATTTCCAAAGGTTCAAACCTAGTTTCCAAATGAACAAAATCTCTAAGCCTACAAAAGCTTGTCTAAAAAAAGTCATCGATTATGTAAATGAATAATGTTAGGTTTGCATTATTATCTAATTTCTTTTCAAGTGCTTTGGCTTAATCATTCAATTAAGCCCCCATAAAGTTTGGCCTTTTCTTTTGGCTTTCTGCTCTGAAGTTTACCCATCATTTAGGGGCAAAATAAATGATGAGGAATCAAACTGATAGATTGAGATAAATTTAATCGTATCAACCAACATTTTTCCTTGAAAAATTGAAAATACTCAACAAGTGAAAATCAATATTAATTGAGGTTGAAATAACTTGACAAAAATTTAAACAAAATATCTATGATACCATATTGAATCATGTTAAATCACTAATGAAACTTAAATATATAGATTGAGATAAATCTAATTATATCAACAAACAATTATTCAATAGAGGAAAGGTTACAGAAGCACAACATCTGTACACGGTTAGCATACTACGGATGGGTCCACCGCAAAATTCAAGAACACAAAACAGAAGTTTAAAAAAAAAAAAAACCTGTCTTGTAGACTCTTTCGTACGCTACGGGCGCATTCGGAAAGTCATCCCGGACCTTGGCTCTAAACCACCATCAACAACTCTAGCAAGAAAAACAATGGAGGGCTACAGAACAAGCATGGATCACAGAGGAGGTTTCTGTGTTAATTATGTAGGAGGATTGGGGTATACTTTAGGCTTTGGCTTAACTTCAATTTCATTTACACTGCGGACATATATGGCATCTGGCTCGTGGCTACAAAAATAAAACAACACAAACAAAAGGCGATAAGACTATTGTCGATGCATCAGTGTGTGTGTGTGTGCGCGTGTCCGTCAAACAAGAGAGAAAGAGAACATACGGTTTATCTCCCTCTTCAAATGTGTAACTTGATGCTACAGCTAATAGGCGTCCATCTCTACTAAATGATAATGCTGCAATACTTGTTGGATATTTTGAATACTGAAAGACGGAGTAATAAATAGGTAAGTTTATCGAAATCGTATTAGTCATGGACAGAAGCAAAAGTATCCGGTCGCTGGCGGAAAAATCTCACCTGATATAGCCTCTTCTTGTTGTTCCCATCCCAAACATTCACGTATCCGTCACAACCTCCAGTTGCAAAAGTACCATAACTGCAGGAGGAAATAACAATGGCCAAACATATCAGTATGGAAGCAGGTACAAGGTTGTTTGCATTCCTTTTTTTTTTTTTTTTTGAATATCCGTGTCTGTCCAGACTAGCTTGGTACACAACTTGACTAATGTCACAAGACATACCGCATGACCATACAACATTTAGATGTCAAGGAAACCCGTAGGAAATTAATTCCTAGGTAGGTGACCATCATGGATTGAACCTATCACCTCTTAGTTCCCCAGGGCCCTCTTTAGAATATAATTTACTCATTGTCAGCACAATATTTTTCTTTTTTTTGAATTAAGGTAACCACGCCCGTCCCTAGGCCAGGTACCGGAGACATCGAAGAAATAGTTTCACAAGTGAGTCTCGAACCTGTGACCTTGAGGGGAGCATACCCTCAAAGCCCAAGTCTTCAACTAGGTCACAATATAAAGTCATTGCCTAGTTAAACTAGGTCACAATATAAATCGGAGCTTCGCTCCACTACACCCGGAGTAACCACACCCGTCCCTAAGCCAAGGGAGACATAGAAGGAATGGAGACACAAGAGATGTTTACAAATAAATGTCACAGGTAAGTCTTGAACCTAAGACTTTGAGGCTTATTTCAGACGAGTGCACTGCGGTGCCTATCGTCACCTATATTCTCACTCAAGCGAAGTCAATTACTCAAAATAAACCATAAACTCACATGGGATGGAATGCAATTGCATTGACCGGATAGACTATGTCCCTTCCAGCCTCCGTTTTTCTGTGACATTTGAATGCATACCTATAAAGAAGACAAAATCACGGTCAGGGAATTGCAGCTCAAAGACCTTAGACTATAAATAAAGATCAAATATCATCTTGTTAAAAAGAAAGCATATCACGATCTGTTAATGCACGGTGCCTTAAAACTGTGGAACATTTTTCATGGTTAAGACTCTAAAATGCAGAATATAACAAGAGAAGTTGAAAATTTACATACAATAAAGATAAATAACGCTACCATACAGCTTATATTTTTGAACTTTCCGAAAAAAAGAAAAGGAACGAAATGAATAGAAATGAATAAAAGGCACAGATAAACATATCTTGTTATTGTTAAACTGACAACACCTACTTTTTGGCTTGACTAGCCTCTGAGGGATCAAAAAATTCCATAGCAACACGTCCTTCAACTGAACTAAGAGCATAGCCTGCAATTAGAGAAGAAAAAAAATGACAATTTCGCAAGTAATTTCAGTACTAAAGCCATGAATAGTGCCCCTTGCAGTTTAGCTTATAGAAATAGTAGTTTCTTTTTTCCTTTTTTTGGTAAGAACCTGTGCTTTGGTTGAGAGAAATTAAAGAATAAGAGCGCAAACAAAAAAAAAGCCCGATAAGAAGTGTTTGACCTAACTACAAAATGACTCCGATAAAAAATAACAATACCAGGAAAATTGAATCATTTCCTTATGAGTAAACTATGCAATTGATACTTACAAGGTCCTTAGGCGCTACCCTTAAGTTACAAAAAACAACCTGTTTCACTAGGGAGTAATGGAACAAAGTTTGTGCTGCGAGGGAAATTGGAATCAACCAAAATCCCATACAAATGAATAGCTCAGAGAATTATATTAACATTTATCAAGGGAAAAGGCGGTTCATGCATTAGAAATTTCATTTTAAGGGTTAGATTAATACCTGTTCCATTAGGATAACACCGCACACATCGAGTTTGATATTTCAAAGAGGATTCCCTCCTTTGTTCAGGTTGAGACATATTTCTCAAGTCGTAGACATTAACATGCCTTCCAGCAGTTGCTACAACTAAACGATTCCCCACAAGAGAAAGTGAGTAAACACGTTCAGGCTGCGGATATGTTCCCACGAGAGTATGTTCCTGCCCACTTGCCCCTCTAGGATCCCAACACTTTAGTGTTTTGTCCCAACTGCCAGTAATTAATTGCCCTGGAAAACCATTGACCTACGTTGTCAAATTTACCGCATTAAGATAACAATAATAGAGCTTAATCTAAAATGCAGTGACATAGTACATATTTCCATTTGTTGAAGTTCGGCGCCAGAGACTCCGGAGCATGAGAAAACTATTATTTATTAGATAATGTGGGCATCCAGCTTAAAATCAATCGATGATCAGAGGAGTAGTCCACCTATCTTATACATTGCTAGGAGGTCTCCTCACTTTCTGATGTGGGATCCTCAATATGCCTCCTCAAGGTGGTGTCACTTTAGGGTTCACCAACCTCGAACTGAGCTCTGATACCTATTTGGGCATAATGAGCTCTGATACCGTATTAGATAGTGTGGGCATTCATCTCAAAACCAACGGGTGATCAAAGAAGAAGCCATCTATCTTATCTACTGCTAGGAGGTCTCCTTACTTTCCGACGTGGGATCCTCAACATTATTCACCATTTTTTATACTTCACCACGTTCAAATAGAAGAAAAATAAAAAATAATAGTTCACCTCATATTTTGGAGAGGCTATTACAATCGAATTGTAGACTCTTAGACTCTATGAGCATAATTCTACCAACCAGAAACTGCAATGGGCATCACAAATCCCTTCCTCTATCATTTCCAAGATGCTAGTAGGTGAAATAATTTAAAAGTGACTTAGTATAACAAGGGAAGGAAAAAAGACACCAAGGGTTCCTCCACTTAAGGTGAATTAGGACCAAGGTAGCAAGGTCAAAATATCACTAGATTTTCCATTGATACAATGTGTTGCAGTTTCCATTCATACCCTTTTGAATCAGATAGAAAAGGATCCCATCAACTAGTGTAGTGTATAAACTGTTAATTAACTAAATCACTATCCAATCCATACACTCTCGCTCTCACTTTAGTAAGATTTTAAATTGAAGAACACATACAGGGACAGAAAGTAATATGGTTTTCCCTGGGTTAGCAATTTGCCTTTCTAAACAAAATTTGATCTAATTCAAAATTTTACAATGAATTGGCAATAAACAGCAAGTCATCTCTAGTCGTATTCACCACAAACTCTAATTTTCCCAACTCTTTCTATTTTGGAACTATACAAAATCTACAAAAACAATTCTCACATTAACATTCCAAATGAAATTGAGTAATTAAGTAGAAATTCTACGCACTCAATTGTCAACAAAAACATACCTGCAGCGTATGAATACTCAACACACCGCACAGGTGCATCGTGCCTCCCCAAGATATCCTCCTTGTTGTGATTAAAAACAATCCTGAAGCATTCAGAAAGAAAATTAAACTCGTCTCCAAAGTGAATTTGCAAAGGAGAAGAGAAAATCACATAATCACTCACCTCCTGACGGTGTTGTCCACACCGACACTGAATCCAGAAGAATCGTCGTGGAAGCAACAATCGAGCACAGGACCGCCGTGGACGAACTCGCCTCGGAGCAAGTTGGCGCTGGCGTCGTACAATCGCACAGTCTGAGGAGGAGAACGAGAAAGATGAGGTAGGAAACAATCAGAGAGAGGGATGGAAGTAAGTTACCTTGTCCCAAGAAGAAACGAGGAGGTGATCACTGTGGTTGGAGAAGCGGAGATTGGAGATCCCGTCGGCGGGAGGATTTGAAAGCTCCCGGCCGGCGGACGGCGGGGGAGGAACGGCTGCCATTGCTGGATGCGATGGAGAATTAGGGTTTTGTTCTCTGAAACTAATCTGAAGAAGAAGAAGAGGGAAGCAGGTTTCGAATTTTGATTTTGAATTTGTGAGAAAGATCGAGGGAGATGAAAGATTCCAAAAGGGTTTATGTTCTTTATCTTTTTACTAATTTTAGTTTTTTTTTTTTTTTTTCAAAATTCAAAATTTAAATTATCTTCTACAGGTCAGTTTGTATGCATTTGGTCAATTTTTGTAAAGTTGAAGTGTAGTTAAATTTTTTACCAAATAAGTGAGTGACGCGATTGGTTATCTGATTTGATATTAATTCTTTTATATTCCATATTTATAATAAGCACCTACTTATAAATTAATTTTATATCAATTTTTAAAATGGTTAAGTCTGGTTGAACGAGCCGCACAAGTTTAAGTGCAACCCAGACATTTCAACCTGAGGTATAGATAAATCTTACTAGAATCTTCACTATTTTTGAAAGCTATGAGATTGGTGAACTTTGTACCCAATATCTACCATGGACAGATGGAATTTATTTTATTTTTTTATTATTTTTTTAAAGTACATATCAAGGGATGTTGGACAAATACCAATTTTTGAGATCGACATATTAAAAGATGAAATTATTATTAACAACCATCTCATTAAATTTGAAGTTGTTTTATATATTATCTTTTAAGGATATTCAAATAATCTGACAACACCAATAATTCGAATTAATTAAATTCAGTTTAACAAGTTGAATTTAGGTTATCAACTAATTTAATTTGGATTGAGTCAAATAAATAATTTTTTCTTGGATTAAGTTTATTGACCTACCGTTAATTTGAGTTGTTTCGAACTAACTCGAATTTATAGTTAATTTGAACAAGTATATTGTTTTTATTTATAACATATGCATATTTGTTTTAGAATTCATATATGTTAGTGGGTAAATCTATTTATTTAATTATTTTTTTTTTTATCTTTTATTCTCGTATATGTTTAAAATATTTGTTTTACATTTTTTAAAATGTTTATATCATGATTTAAATTGAGTTGAATTGTAGTGTTGAATTTTATAAAAGTTGAAATAAAATAATAAATATATATTCAAATTGAAAATAAAAAGGTCAACAGATGATCCAATCCAACTCAACTAAAAAATAAAAATATATATGGGATGTGTTGAGTTACCCAAATACATAAAGTTAGACTTCTCAAAAAAAAAAAAAAAACATAAAATAAGATAGATTAAGGATTCATCAATCTAAAATTTTGAATTGGTATAAACATTTATCTTTAACACAATCAAACCTATATACATCCTTAATGCTTTCGACCCAAACACCATCATACAATAAGATGAAAAAACTTGTGTGAAACAACATGGTTGAACCAACTAACATTAAACAGTCGGTGGCGTGTTGATTATCGTATTTGATGTTAATCTATTTCAACTCTACCGTTAAAATTTGAAGTCAAAAATCGATATTTTGATTTCATATTGTTTGAGAGGAGTAAAATTTATATGAAAAATTTATTAGTTTCCCTCTCCTAATTTGTACGGAGATAATAACTTTTATATATATAAATAATAAGGAAAATGGTACTAAATGTCTTAATTTGAAACTATCTCTAGTTTTTGTCTACACATTATTTATATTTAAATCCATATCTAAAGTTCAAATTGTGAGACGAGATATATAATGACACACATTAGACCGTTTGAGAATGTGCCAACAGCCCGAAGATTGTTGGGGAAAATACCTATGGAACTTTTGGGTTTTGGGCCTAATACTTCCAAAAGCTAATTGGACTATATAACAAGCCTAGTTTTAGAAAATAGAGAAATAGTAACAAATGACTACTTTCTAAAAATTAAATGAAGGAATATCTACCATTTAAAAACCTTTAAATATATGTCTATTTTGAAATTGAAGGAGGAGGAGAGCAATTTACTCCCATAGTACCTTTATTTTATTTTATTTTAAAACCATTTGTAGTTTTTCAAAAATTCCAAAATTATACCATAATAACAACAATAATAAACAAACCCACAAATTGAGGAGTAAAAATCTCTCACATAATAACTTCGCACCAAATTAGTTTTCAGTTGGTGGTTTATTTATTTATTATTATTATTATTATTATTATTATTATTATTTTTTTAGGGTTTCTTCCTAGGCCATGCATATTATATCCATGAGAAACATTTAACATTCAGATAATTCATATGATTTAGAAACTCGAAAATCATGTTAGCGGAAAAGAGGTAATGCCTAGTTGAATGCTCAAAATTGGTCTCAAACATCAATGATCAACAACGAAATTGCAAAGTTTCTCAAAAAAAAAAAAAAAAAAAAAACAACAGAAAATTGCAAAACGTTGACGACCATGAAGTATTTTTAAAATTGACTTTGATTGATAGAAAAAAGATATTAAAATAAAAAAGAAAAATATAAAAGAAGTAAAAGTATGTGATCTTAAGGATGTTTCCTTTCAATGTGTTATTCCAAAGAGTTGGTGCTTAAATTCTAAAAAAGGTTAAATACATCCTTTTTCTTTAAAATAAATTGGGGAATATGAATTATAAATATCAATCTCAAAGATCGAATTCGTGATCATGGGTGGAAATGAATTAACACAAAATCAAATAATCAATTGCGCCATCAATTCGTAATTTAAATACATACTTAAACTTTCATTTTTATGTCTAATATAGGTAAGCAAAATTTCAATTTTGTATCTGGCCCTATTTGAGAGTGGCAAAAATTTACAGAAATATTAAATATAAAGTTGAAAGTTTACAATCTTATCCTATACAAAATTCAATTTTGTCAAATAAATCCAATGGTTTTTTAAAATGTAAAACATACTCGTGATCTATTAGATATAAAATATAAATTTAGAGATAAAACTTATGAAGTTTGTCGATAAAAACTACTTGTTCAACTGACATATTGTATAATTGAATAACCAAATAGTTACGATCCCGTTTGATAACCATTTGGTTTATGAATTTAAGCTTATTCTTCCTTAAATTTCTTACAATGTGTTCCACCATTCTTAACATATATTCATCTTTACTTAACGTTGGTTAATATTCTCTTACTTTTCTAAGTAAAGATGGATATATTATAAGAATCATGAAACACATACTTTAATTTTAAAAACTAAAAATAAAAAACCAAATGGTTATCAAAGGGCCTACATGTTTAAATTACTTATTTTTTAATATATTTAAATTTATATAAATGTAATTACCAATTAAATAAAAAAAACATAAATAATTATATATCAGTTATAATCCAATCATCTAGAGAGATTGTGTTCTCCACATAATTTTATGAACATATATAATTTATGAATTAAAATATAAACAACACGCACCTTCAATGAAAAAACAAAAACAAAATTCAAAATTATCACTTTCACTCAGAAAACATTCTTTAGTTTATTGTGTCAAATTAATTAAAAGTCATAAATAATATTTTTAATTTCTACATTATAAAAAGAAGTATATTGTATATTACATTCCAAAAATGTAAATTAATTAGGGGAAAAAAAAATAAACGCGTTTTCATACTTGGTCGGGTTGAGGAAGCTGCCAGCTCTTTTCGATTATGCAATTTTTAAACCATTTCCAACGATCGTGAGGGCATGCACATAATTCATTTAATTTTTATTTTGAAAAAAAATAAAAAATTGGATTTTATGATTTTGTTTTTTAATTCATATAATCCAATCCAGCCAATAATTATGTTTTCGGTGTTTTTTTTTTTTTTAAATTATGTTAAATAATGGAGAAATGTGGGCGTGTTTTAGTTACTTTATTTAGGAATTTGAATGAGTTGCTTTCTTTTTTTTTTTTTTTTTTTTTTTTTTTTGTTTAAGAGTATTTATTATTATATGTAAATGAAGTGTTTTGTTTTTAGATTATTGCTATTTTAATGAGCTTTTATAGTGACCATCCTGTTTTTTAGGTGATTATATTTATGCTTAGTCTTATTTTTTTGTTTAATTATAATCACAAACAATCTCTCTTATTTGTGTGGTCTAATTATGGTTATGTTTTCAGTTAATTTCTAGTATTTTTTGATATTATTTTATCTAAATTGATGGAATATTTATATAAATATTACTTAAACCCAAAAATAAGAGCAATAATTCAACAAACATGCTCATATATATATATATGAATAAAAAAAAAATGTGAGCGAAAATTTAGTAATTTGTATCATGCATATAGGCATATATTTAAGCGGCCGGCTTAGAGCAATTCAATAAACATATGTATAGTTTTTTTTTTTTTTTTAATTATTATTATTTTTTTATAATTTACTTACTTATTTTATTTTTTGGGTTAAATTCGTAGAGGGAGGAATCATAAACAAACGCATTTTTTTTCTTTAAAAATCTTTTCCTAAAACTGTGTTCAATGAATTGAACTTTTAGTTTCTATACCAATAATAATATTGGTTAGTGACAACATGTACGAAAATAATTATTGCAATTTGATAATTTATAAAGGTTAAACGTGAATATTTAGATCATAATCATTTAATTAATTTTTTGACTTAAAAAAAAAAGATTATTTATAGATTTATCCGTGAGTTTTTTTCTCTTCTTTCTTTTATGGCCGTTATTTACTTCTTACCAGTATTTTTAAAAATCTTGGTAAATTAAAGTACTTTCTTAATAGAGATGGACTTGTAAAGAAATCAAGAGTTAAGCTTAATTAAAAATAAAAAATGATCATTAAGCAAGGTTAAAATTATTAAAATTATTTATATTTATTTATTTTTGAAAACTTAAAACTTTTTTAATTGAACAACACACGGTGGAGATATTTGTAATATGTAACTTCAAAAGTCAATGATATATATATGTTCGATTTGACGTCATGTTTTTAGTAAGAATCTATTTCAATCGTGTAGATTAAAGAGTTTTTATTTATTTATTTATTATTTTTTTTATTGCAATCATGGTTTAAATTTAAAAACCTTGGACGTGTGTAATGATTCAACTTAGGTTATGACGTCTAGAGTCGAAAATTTCAATCTATACACTATGTGTTTGGATTATTAAATATAACTAGATTATACTAAGTTAAAATTTAATGAGTTTATGATTGGTAAAAGTGATAAGAACTCTAATCTATGTACACAAAAATGATAGGGTCTTGTAATTTTGAATCTCTCAATTATATATCAATTGAATAAAAGTACGTTTTTTTAGTTGGAGATCAATAAAAATATTTTTACAAGATGACAACCTTACATTTTCATCACATATTTGAATTATATAAAAGGTTTAAAAACTCGATTTTTAAGTTGATCATGTTGTATAAAACTAACCCAAGAATCAAGTAAATTTATCTTTATTAGCAATTTTTGGACATTGCATTTTAATTATAATAATATATAACATATTTAGGTTCGTTTTATTTATTTACTTTAATTTTGCCATTTTTTATTAAGCATTGATTAAATCTATAAGCAAACTTTTTTCAAAAAAAAGAAAAGAAAAGAATCTATTGAAAACTAGTAACTAAAAATTGAATTTTATATATTGGAAAATGATTAAAATTATCAACGGGAAAATAATTAAAGGATATCTTTATTTACCACCTCAAATTTTTTTCCAACTTTTATATATATATTCTACCGGTAAAATTCACTAAATTAAATGCGATTTCATTGTTTGGTTATAAAACAGTTTAATGACAGAGACATAAGTTTGATCTCATAATTGATATTTGTCCATCTCTTTCAATATGTAATAAAAAAAAACCCTTAAATTATTTCCTCATATTTCCACGGGACCACACATATGTTTCCATATTTATGTCACTTCATTCCAGCCATGTTTTTTTTTATAAACATAAATATATATAATATGTGTTTGTTTGTGTGTTTTTATTTTTATTTATATATATATATTAGTATGAAGATCTTTAGAAAAAAACAGCATATATTCCAAAACAAGCAAATCTCAGTTTCTTTAATATTCAATCAATGATGAAATCTTCCTTATTTCTTTTTCTACACCATTCTCTTGAGGCATTGAAATTAAATATCATAGGTCGGTCAAATTAAACCAATAACTATAAGATATATGGTTGTCACAATATTTATATAAATTAAGAGAATATTGATGATAATTAATTTAACCAAAGTTAGACATCCAAATCCAGTGTAACATTCCAATGTTTGGGTTTAAAATCTAGTGAATATATCTATTAATTAAAGATATGATAGTTAATGTTCTTACTCAACAAACATATAAGTGATTTGTGTCTATAAAACTAATAACTTAATTTACATAAATATAGATCAAAAGATTAAGAATTCAAACTCACCTTAGTTATTATTGAACTACATTGAATGGGTAGGAATCCATTATAAAATCGAAATGTGTTTAGCCAAATAATATCAATTTTAGTTTTGAGTTTTTGAAATTTTAACTTAGTAAACAAATTTTAACTTTCATATTTACATGTTTCTTTGTTTTAACTTTCTTTTTTCTTGTTTGGAAACTCTTTTAGAATTCGAACCATAGGGGTAATTATTTTATTTATTTATTTTATTACATATAAATTGAGAGGAAGTAGGCATAATTTATTTTATTATTATTACTACTTTAATATAGAAAACTTAAATTAATTTATTGCGAGCTTAAATTAATAGGTAATAATGATAATCGAGCAATCATTTAACTTATTTGTTAATTTTATTATCTATTTAGGAACACTCACTCATTTCAAAACATATTTAGAAATCATTAATCTCGAAATTATCCCTTAAAACTAATAAATTATTTTAGAATTAAAATTTTAATATTGTAAAATGAGATATTAATGCGACATCTAATGAGTGAATTATCTATTGATAGTGACCATATTCACATATTAGTGGAGTATAATTTTTTTTTCTTCTATTTTTCAGTTAATTATTTTTTCTATTTTTTATAGAAAAGATCACTATCTTGGAATAACTTGTTAAGAGAATGAAGCCAAAGGGTGCATCCAAAGGGCCATTTTCAATTTCTACACAAACATTATTCCACTCTTTATAATATCCTAACAAATATCATTATCACTCTAAGCCCACAAAATTATTGCAGTTTTTTAGTCTTCCCAAAGTCTTATGACCATATACTCAAAAAAAAAAAAAAAAAGTCTTATGACTATGAGAGAATCAAATGTGCTATCCCTTCTCATATGACAAAAACAACAAATTGATAGTAAAAAAGTTTCAAATAATCCATTTTTCGACATAAACTTTATGTTTGTATAGAAACATAATTTAATGTGGATGTTTTCTTTCTGAGTCTCTCTCCTACATCCAATAGAATAAAGTCACATGTCAAAATTATACTATTTTTCGAGTAATTTCTTGTTGTCTAAAAACTCACAATACGATAACTATTTTTGCATTTCGGACGAGAACTCGGGTTTCATTTTGGACAAGAACTCGGGTAATGAAAGGGGAAAGGAAGAGATGTTGTCTACTTAGGTTTGATGTACTTCTTTTTGGAATCTAAGACTCTTCTAGATATCAAATGTCATTTTGTCAACAACAACCTTCATTCTATCTTAAAGCTATTATTTGTAACATATAAAATTCTAGACACATTCTATCAAAGACCTAGCATCACCAACCAATTTCATTTTTTTTTTCTTTTTGCCTCAATCTCCATATTTTATGCACCCTAATCATAATGTGGTTTAGGCTCACCTGATAGGGTCTTGAACTAAAAAACAAAAAAGAATAATTTTTTTAAGGTGTTTAGTAGTATTAAATACAACTTTATTCTTTGGAGGAACTGAAAAGCTTCATTTTTAAATCTATCCATTACAGTTGGTTAATCATTTGAGTTGGCTTATGGGGCCCATTTAGAATGTTTTCATAATGCAATTATTAATTAGTATGTTTTTTTTTCTTCATAATGCAATTATTAAATGGTATGTTTTTTTTAATGGGGGAGTGTCTGTGCAAGTTTTTTTTTATACTAGTAAATGTATAGGTGTGTCATATCTCAACTATTTTATTAGATATATTGTCTGATTTTATAACATTTTAATATAAAAAACTTTGTAAAAAATTAATTCTTAGATAAGTGGTCAATATAGAATAAATTCACAATCGCTTTTGGATTCTTATTATCTTTTGACCACTAAGGTGAGGTGATTCCCAACATATATGCACATTGATTTTCTTAAGAGACAAACCATATGATCTTATAACATTAGACTATCAAAGAAATTTGTAGGAAATTTATTACTAGGTAGCCATCCATGTTAAATCTGTAATCTCATAAATCGTTAAAACCCCTTTTTGATTACTAAGTTCCCGTTTGATAACCATTTGGTTTTTTGTTTTTTGTTTTTGAAATTTAAGCTTATTTTCACTCAAATTTCCTATAACGTGTTCCACTCTTCCTACAACATATCCATCTTCCTTCCTACAATGTATCCATCTTTCCTTAAGAAAGTAGGTAATACTAATCAAGTTAAAACAAAAACAAACTTTTGGAAGCTATTTTTTTTTTGTTTTTAAATTTTGGTTTCGTTTCTATCAATACAGGTGAGAAGTAGATATCAAAGTAAGAAAAACATATGGTAAGATAATTGTTTTTTTTTTTTTTTTTTCTCTAAGTGAAGTCAACTTCATATTTGTTGTATCAGACTATAAATATGAACTTAATCATAAGTACTCTTCTCAAGCCTCAAAGTACAAAACAAAAATCTTCTTTTTTTTTTCTCTGCTAACTCCAAAGACAGAATTATGGAACATATAGGAGCCATTTCAGAAAGAGAATGGATCTCTCTGAGTGGAACATACACAGCTGAGGAATCTGATTTCATGGCTAATTTGCTCAATAACTATTGCCTTCCAAATGAGCTAATTAACTCAGATTTGAGCTTAGAAATCCCATCTAATTATTGGGTTCCCAATGAACAAACATCATTATTGTCCATGGCAGCCATGGATGAACTTTCTTATTATTCTTCAGATGCTTCTGATTCTTCCAATATGTATGGCCACCCTCTTTGGCTCCCCAATGGTGCCTCTTTCTCCTACCAGGATGTCGGGAATCCCGACAACAGTTCGAGTCGAAAAACAAACCAATGCAGGCTTCAGCATTTCCAAGCTGATCACCCTGATGTTGCTGTCAATGGGAGGAACTCACAACTTAAGAGGAAAGCAGAGGAAACAGGGGAGGATGAAGCTACGAGAGACGAGAAAGTTGCACCGATGTCGGTTGACGACAAGTGGAAGAAGCGATCCCGGAGTTTACCTGATGTGAGATTAACAATAGGACTTTGTTTGTTTGTTTGTTTGTCTGTTTTTGTTTTAAAGATCTTAACGGTGGTACGGTTTGTGATTCGGTAATGAAGGTCGAAAAGTCGAAGAGGAGCGGGAGGGCACCGAAAATCCCGAAGCTTGCTTCGGCTAGCTGCAATGAAGAGGATCACATTGTTAGTCCAAATGGGCAGTGCACAAGCAGCTTCAGCTCTGAGGATGATTGTAATGAAGTTCAAGAAATCAATGGTGGAATCACTTCAAGTGAAAACTCAAAAGGAAAGTCAAGAGCCAGTAGGGGCTCAGCCACAGACCCTCAAAGCCTCTATGCTCGGGTAACCCTCTAAATCATGGTTTCCGTAATTCACTAACATTGTGTTATAGTTACGCCTACGAGATAAAAATACAAATGGTTGATAAGAGAGTTCATATATAAAACTCTAGTACATCATTTGACTCAATTACATAAAAGTTCAAAACAAAAAAATAATAAATAAAACAAAAAAACTCAACATTCGGATTGCAACATAGTTCAAGACATTTCAACCTCTATACATAAATGAAACCAAAATCTTACAACTCTATTCCAATTTTTTTTCAGAAAAGAAGAGAAAGAATCAACGAAAGGTTGAGAATCTTACAAAGCCTCGTCCCGAACGGCACGAAGGTAAGCCGATATATCTCACGATCATGTTACGAACGATCTCGGTCTTTGATTTTTGGCATAAGTTTCATTCTATCTATATCTTGCTTGACCAACAGGTTGATATCAGTACAATGCTTGAAGAAGCTGTTGAATATGTGAAGTTTTTGCAGCTTCAAATCAAGGTAATTAATGTTGATTAATGGATCATTTCACTTTTATACAATTCAAGAGATCATGATGACATATAATTTTGAAACCAAGGTCTAATTTTGTCATTGAATCTAATTGTAATTTGCAGTTGTTGAGTTCTGATGATCTATGGATGTATGCACCAATTGCTTACAATGGAATGGACATTGGACTTAACTTGAAGCTCATGAAGCATGACAATGCATCACAGTAGATTTATACATAAAATTATTTCTTGTTGTAGAAACAACAGAGATCCTTTATTTATTTTTTTTAATTACAGAGATCCCATTTTAATTATAAGTCTTTTTTTTTTCGAGTATAACAATAATATTTGAGGTTGAAGGATTCAAACTTGCGATCTCTAGGTTGAGGATACATGCTATACGAAAATTATCCGGCTTTTAAGGTTAAGATGGTATAATTGGAAGAATCAAGAGGGTATAAGCATGAGAAAGAATGTGTAATTTTTCTTCTTCTTTTAAGCTTATAATGGGAAAAGCTCAACTTATTCAATTTGATCTTGAGCTTGGAGAAAATGGTGTATAATTGTTATTGCCTTGCCTTGATTAATGATTAATGTGACTTTCTAATGCTAATTAACTTTGTATTTAATTGAAAGGTTGAGATGTTTGGATATCTTGATAACAATTTATTGGTGAATGATGCTCATGAATTCAATTAATTAAGACATATTTTTTCGATTAAAACTATAAATTTTAATCCTCATCTCTCATCTCACATATATTAAACTATAAAAAAATGTTAAAAAAAACAAATGAAAAATTTCTATCCAGGGAAGAATCAACCAATAAAAACTAAAAAGGAAATAAAATAAATGAAGTGGAAATTTTATTCATTCTAAAAAAAAGTGGAAATTTTATTTTCTTAATCATATGTTCTCATTGCCGAATGGATAAAATACTACTATCTATCTCGTAATTGTTGAATTAAAAAAATCCATATATTCTTGTTGATCAATTTCTAATATTTTTTGATGCTATTTTGTAATATCAAATTTCATTTATGTTAAACTTGCAATATGTTTTTCTCAAAAAAAAAAAAAAAAAAAAAATTGCAATATGTTTTTTTATTATGATTTTTTTAATTTTTAAGTACCAAAACTTGCAATATGTTGATAAGAGTAATGTATTTGCTTTGATAGCATACAAAATGTGTTATCCTTAACTTGGTTTTTGTTTTTTTTCTACCTTACAACAATTACAACAATTGAGATAGAGGGGTTCAAATCCGTGATTACTTGATTATTGAGTGTACATTAATATCGTTGAATTATTGTATAACTTTTTGTTAGCTTTAATTCAATGTTTTTTCATGAGTTTATTTGTTTAAATTGCCGTTTAACAAGCCACCGGAGAGAAACCAAAGATTTTGTAACGTGATCATAGTGAATATAATTAGGCTAATTGAACACCAATTTGAGAGCTAAGTCCATAAAAATTAAGTCAAATAATCCAAGGGGCAACGTCGAAATGCTATCATAGCATCTCGTAATATCTTATGCCACTGCGTGCAACTCTTCAATGAAAATTTACATCCAAGCATATGTTAACTTCACTCATTATCAATTAATTTTTTAGATAAAAATTCATTTATTTAATATGATATTATAATTTATCTACTCTAAATGGATATTCGATCAAATGAAAATAAAAATGAAATCTTATTTAAGAATGATGAATTCAAAGAAACATACATGTTGAGTAGAAATGTCAAATTTTCATCATGTCTAACGAGAAGAATCCTTGTTTAGGCGAGGTATAGGAAATCGATTCTTGGGATCGAACATGTGACCGTGGTGTTGAACTGGATTATCACCAAATAATGAAATTAATACACATCGACCCTTTTGGTAACTAATTTTAATGTTAGTATAGCTAAATCATGGACATACTATTGACATCATTATTATTGCAAAATAGAGTATATATATAGCAATTAAAACAGAAACATAACATCCAAACTCCATTTTTTTTCAAGTTCCTACCCTTTTATACGATTTTTACTACAAAGATAAAGAAAAAAAAAACCAATTCGATCGAAAGAAATTCAAACTTACATTTTTCAATATAAGATTACTCTCCCGGTATTTGAGCAAACATTTGTTAAGATTTTTTTTTGACCGAATGAATCACCGACACAATAGTTTTATTGCTTGGTTGTAAAACAATAGTTTTATTGCTTGGTTGTAAAAGATTTGATCCCGAAAATTAATCGAATAAAAGACATTAAACCTTAGTCCAAAGGTAACCCCATTAAATTTTTGAATATATTATTAACTTAATTAATACAATAAAAGATAATAATGATATAATGATGAACTTCCAATGAAATGTTTTTAGAATGTCAATCCAATTCCATATTAATTATTGTAATTGCCTCTTATTGATTAATCAATTTCATTTTTATATTAGAATTTGACGTTTGGTTTCTTTTTTGTCACCTCAAATGAGAAAATAGTGATTTTAAAAAAATCAAATGAGAAAATAAAGATAAAAAGTCAACCATTAACCAATAAATAAATTGAACTGTCAACCAATAGAAAAATTGACATGATTGTTTTTTGAGTCAAATCTCTAAAATTAAAGTCAGTTCACACAAGTGGCATATTTATAAAAATAATAATAATAATAATATTATCATTATTAATTTATTGCAATAGAAATATATTATATTTGAAATATTTATTTTACAATACTTATTTAAAAAAATTGAATTTAATGAACTTGGTAAAAGTTTGATTTTCATTATAAATATCAACTAAGTTATTGATTAAACGTGACTTACGATTTTATTTTATGATGGTCATATTTATAAATATTTAACTAATTTTTATAAATTTCTTTAATAATAAAATAATGTAGAATTAGACAAATTGTTGAGTTAGATTAGTTAAAATGAGCATAAAATGACATGAACATAATAAATCTCATTCTTCTAAAATTATAATAAATTTGAACTTTAAATTTTAGTAATTTATTATAATTGTAGTATGTCAACTCATACCAAGCAACAAGATAAAAATAAGGTGTTCTCAAGAGGAGGTACAATGGATGAACACTTGAGCTTTGGAGGTATGCTCTCTTCAAGCTCTCAGGTTCGAGACTCGCTAGTGACCCCGCGCACCTACGTTCAAAACAAAACAAGATAAAAATAAGAAAAAAGAACTTTCCATTGTGATATTTTATCTTTAAATTCGAGTTTGACTTTTTTGAATGTTGAATACTATTTAAACCAATCAAGAAATTAATTAGAACTCTCTGGCGGTTGACAAAGCAAATTAGGTCAAAGCACATGAAAAGTCAGCTTAATTTTTTTTTTTTTTGAAAACAAATATCAGCTTAAATTAAGAAGCAAAATACCACCATACAATCAAAACAAAGACACTGTTTAGCATATAAGTATATGATGTAGTGTGGAAACATTATTGAATTGTGTTAAATTATAAATTTAGCTCTTAAATTTTGAGCATTGTACCCCTTTAGCCTTTAAATTTAACAAAATTAAATTATTAATACTATAACCTGCTTCTTTTATTGATTGTGATTTAAGTTGTACTTAAAAAAAATCGATTGAGTTAAACAAAACTAGATAGATTAAAGGTTAAGACAAAAAAAAAACTTAGATAGATTAATAGTTAAGACATGTTAGTATTTTGATAATAATATTAATGATAGCAATTATATATAATATAATTGCAAAAAATATATATATTAAAGTTCAAAGATATAATTGGAAATCTTAAAATTTAAGGATGAGATAGTCATAACAAGTAGAGAAAAAAAAACATTTTTTTTTGTTTTGTTTTGTTATTAATCTATACTTAATTTAGATATTAATTTTTGGTGGTTTGTTTTTTGTGTAACTTGTATCGCAAAATGTATTGAATTTGATATCTTACTTAAAGGTGTCTGACCCAATGGGAACAATAATTTAACGGACATAAATGTGTATTTATGATAAATAAGTTATAAATTCGAATAACCCATGTTAGAACTTAAAAAAAATGAAAAATCAAAGGCACCTTAAAGACAAATTTAGGTTTGTGATTGGAATATGGCTAGATGGACATGGAAGCATATTGAGAATTATAGAAAAGGAAAATCTCATATATAAGCATCCATAAAATATGGACGTGTGCAAGGAAATTTGATAATCTGGGTAAAGATTTTAACTCATATAACTATTTAGTTATCAAGCAAGTTATTTTCTTAGTAGATGACGACTATGAATTGAATTCATGAACTCTTGTATACTCAAAGAAAGTATATTTTCTAAGTAGAGACGACTATGAATTAATATTTAAGTTTCTCTTTGTGAACATAATCATTATGTACTCTCCAAACTATCATAAGAATGTCAACTTGTATATAACTCAACTAATTTTATGGTAGACAATAGATAGCTATCCATGATCTGATCTCACCCTTATGAATTATGGTTCTTCAGTACTTTGCTACGGTCTCGAGACCGTGGCAAGAAGTTGTTATATGATTAGCACAATCCTTTCTATTGGTAAAAACATGAGAACAAATAGCAATGGAATAAGGCAAGCTACATTGTTCTTTTTTGCAGATTTTTCAGATGCTCAAGTTAAATCTCTAGCCATACACATATACCTAAACTCTAGTGGTATCTTCATCTGTTAACAAGTTTACAACCTCATATCACTGCTTTATTGTCTAATAATGTACATAACATAACTGATAACATTACGTGGTGAGATCTGTGTCCAAAAACTTGACGATCGGATTACAAGGCACGGCGAACCGTTTCATTTTCAGGGGAACCCGAATCCTTGAAATGAAACGATGTTAATCGATTTCACAAACGGTCCCCATGAACATGATTTGGCACCTCTCCTTGGCTGTCCAGGGGCATATACTGTGCCATAATCGTTCTGATCTCAGAATCCATATATGCCTGCACAAACAAAGTTAAGCGCATTACATTCATTGAAATAGAGTGCCATGTTGGTATAATCTCAAAAAACCTCTAGTTGAGGCATGATGACGTGAAGACGGGTCCTCTTATATCCGGAGATCCCGATTCTAGAAGCCGGGTCCGCTTAGTTTTTTCAAAACTAGAGAGGATGCAGGTAAGGGAATCACACAAAACCAGAATGGACTGGAGGATTAAACTAATAACAGTGGCAAAACACAATGAAAGCACAGTAGATCGATTATACTCGAACACGAACAATACATTTATTGCCGATTAGAAAATAGCTTACCCTTAATCTGTATTTGTATACCATATATGCTCCACCAGCAGCAATTGCCAGACCTATCAAAATAACCCAAAAGAAACTCCAAGACGATTTCGCTGCACTAGCATGCTTACCTGCAAAAAAATGGCGAAGATACAAAAAAATCATTACATCTTTCCATTGTTGTTGGCTATATTTTTCATTCATCACTAAAATATGCAAATGATGTATCGCAATTCACGAAACACAGTCAAATTAGAATGTCAGTGGAAGGGCTGGACTTTCTTCACTACAATGACCGAGAAACAGTCGGTGTCATAGGCCGGTCGCAACACAGCACCTTTGTAACAACTTTCAAGTGATGGCACATGAACAGAATAAGTACATAAGTTATCCGACCGTAATTAAATCATGTCGAAGTTTATACTCACTTATGCAGGTATCTTGGTCCCTCATGTATAAGAGATCACCACTACAACTGCAGTCATAGCTTCCCCACGTATTCGTGCAGCTACACTCGGGACATTGACAAGCCTTCTTCTCTTTGCATTCATTAATATCTGTTTATCGAAAAAAGATGAATTAAGTACAAGATGTACCAACAACAAAATCAACAATGACATTGGAAAAGGGAGAGAAGACCGATGCCCTACAACCTATAAAAGGACTCACATCTATAAAAGGACTCACATATAAAAGGACTCACATCTATAAAAGGACTCACATCCTATAAAAGGACTCACATCTAACAAAAAGGGAGAGAAGACCGATGCCCTACAACTATCAATAATCACGTCATCTAACTAACCCAAAGCACCAAAATCAACAATGACATTGGAAAAAGCAGCTCCTGCATGACTCCTAAAATGCTAACCTTACTGTCCTAAGAGCCGCCTTCATCAAAACGGTTGGAAATACAAACAAAATATAGTCTCATATTGAACTACACATTGATTAAATAAGGTGTAGATTATAAGACAAACATCTCCATTGGTATGAGGCCTTTGGGTGAAACAAAAAACAAGGTCATGAAGGTTTATGCCAAAAGTGGACAATATCATACAAATGTGGAGATTCCTCGAAGGTTTGCTGTTCTTTCCTTAATAAAAATCAATCCTAATAGATTTGTGTAAGGATACCTAATTAGTCCTTATACCAAAAGTGAACAATATCATACCAATATAGAAATTCCTCGAGTGGATCCATTTGTTGTATAAGCATTGTAAAGAGAGGTTAAAAGAGGCAGGTCTTATTTTAGACTTTCTGTATCCAGCATATTAGGATACACACAAGCAATTAAAATAAACTCATGCCACGAAAAGGAGCTGAGCTCCAATGGTAACTTATATACCTAGTAACCAAAAGTTACGAGTTCGAACCCCACCCTTAATTGTTGTTGAATTAAAAAAAAAAAAAAGAAAAAAAAAAAAAAAAATTCATGCCATGACCCTTTATCAACATAAATGTAAGAAGAATGCTAACAATCATAGTTTGTTTACCTTCACAATTTTTGACACCGTCACCTTTAAATCCAGCAGGACATTTACATTTAACCTCCCCATTATCCTGGTACAACAATATGAAATTTTTAATCAACAAACCTAATGAGGAAAAAGCATAAAAAAAACATTCAGATACTAACCACACAAGCAGACATCGAAAGCCCCTTACGACTTTCTTGCCAACAACCGCCATTATTTACATTACACCTTCCAGGCCCTCTAGCTGCAAGCCAAGAAGATCTATTAGGTTATCCACATTGAAAATTGATAAAAGAGATTACTCACAAAATTGAATGGAAGCTGAAGTTCACGATTAAAATATAGTAGTTGAAAAACCTAAGCTTGAATTAAAGATGAAGAGTTTATAGATATCCATGAGAAAAATCTATCCTACTTACTAACAATATTAGTTGCCTGTGTTGTGATGAACTTAACATCTTAAAGTCCAAAATGATAATTTCTTTTCTTGTAAGTGATTTTTTCTTATATCTGTGACTGTCCTGGTCAGCTTGTGCACACCCCGACTATTGTAATGGGACCTCTCGTTTGACCCTACAACATTTGAATGTCGAGAAAACCGGTAGGAAATCAATGCCTAAATAAGTGGCCACCATAGATTGAACATTTTTCCAAGGGGCCTTGACCACTAGGCCACTCCATATGGTTTTTTCTTGCAAGTGATTTAAGCAATGGTCTCTGCATCTGTAATATGTTTGTAAGGTAATAGCTCCTCACATGTACTTTCTAACAGTTGATATTGATAAACAGTTAAAACACACAGACTGCCTTTGTGGCGTAACGTTCTATCACCTTTCTTACAGAAAAAGGAAATGATGAAGCTGATTTTGCCTACCTTCACAGGTGGTGTAACCATCTCCTTTAAGCTGCACCCCATCTACTAAGGGGCACTCACAAACCCTCCCACGGTAAGTATCCTGCATAAATACTCAAAATAATCACTCGCAAGACGGCAACCAAAACAATCAAATAGCTATATAACAACTTGATATTTGGACAAAAACGAACAATTCGCTTACTACCTTGCAAGCTGTTAGATTGGCTGCTTTATCCTGCCAACAACCACCATTATTCTCCAAGCATTCATTTGTCTCCATCTCTGCAATGAAGTTTAGTCCACTTGAGAGTTTTGCCCATACTCACTTAACAGCTAAAGGAACTTATCCATGTGAAAAGAAAAGCCAAATTACCACTACTCAAACAAATAGATGGTTCAGTGGCTTCCTCGAAACCTGCACATAAGGCTTTCAGCACAGCACCCTTTGCCAGCTTTCCTGCATGGACAAACTAAGTTAAGGAAACAAGCAAAGTTTTATCCAAGAAGGATAAGAACAAGAACAAACCTCGATACTGTCGGTTATTGACCACAAGAGTTGGCAATATGGTTACATCACCCCTTGATCCCTTCCCGATCTAAAATCAATAAATTATCAAGCACAATGTTGCAGTTAGGATTAGATTAATAGTTGCTTATAAACAACTTTTTTTTTATGACTAGGAATTGGAGTTTTGCTTCATATATCGGAGGCACCCGTGCTCATCCCAAGGCCTGGAGCCGGGAGAGCACAAATAACATTACAATTAAGCTCAACTCGTGGGTCTCAAAAGGAGCATACCTTGAAAGCCCGAGGAAACCAACGAGCCCCCCTTGGAGACAATTGCCTATAAAAAACTTGAAACTATTGCTTTAAATTATAGCATGCTTCCCTTCTAAGTGAATAAGTACCTGAGCTTGTTGCTCTTCTTTCAGAACAGGATTTTCAGAATCAGCATCTGGGTCTCCCATGCACTTTTCTATCATGTCCAAATCAAGCCCTGTGCAAAATGTCAAAGAAATACTAAGAGACCATTCACCATGATAAATGACTAACCAGTATTCTTCAAAATGTATGAAATAAATAACACTGATCACCAACCAAGTGATTTGATTACAGAATGAGCACAATCCTTGTTGTACTTTTTCTCCTTCATGGGACATCGAATTTGAAAATCAGTCACATAATCCCACCAAATCCAGGGCCTTTCAGTATTATTCGCCGCCCTAAAAACACATAGCTGTCTCAGGTTTTCAATAACTACATCTTTTCCATCATATCCTGAACTAAAATCCTGCTCTGGGTCGGGAGCACAGTATCTTCCATGATTGATGCACTGAGATTTGCATTGTTTGCTTAAGGTGAATGCCTCAGGACAGAACCAAGTTATATAATGTGGCGTAAACTGAGTATAGCGGCGCCTCTCAAGTATCTGTGCAGCACCCTTGAATTCTTTCAAAAATTCCATCAGCATGTCACACTTGAATCCACATTCATCATTACTATTAGTCCAAAGCTCATATTCCACACGATCATCGGGATGAGGGACAGCTTCCCTCCAATCAAGACTCAGGCTGACCATTTCCCCAGCATTGATTTCTTTCTTCAATTGTTCACTGAAACTCTTTCTTATAAGTGCAGATGGTATTGTTATATTTTCTACGTATGTTGCGGTTGAGCCATCCTCTTCAGGTGAGTCCATAGTAATTAATGGCTCATCGAGGTGGTCTGCAACAAGAACTGCAGAAGCACCAACCTTTTGAGCATTCCAAACCTTAAGAGCAAATAAACAATCTGGAAAAAAAAAAATAATAAGGTATCAGATAAATTGCTAAAATTAAAACCATTAAAGAGGGCTTGTCATTGGGTTCACAAGAAATCTGAAAGTTAAAAAGATAAAAGTACACATAATAGAGCAAAAGTACATCAAAACCTTCATAAAGTTACTTCCATGGTATGTGCAAGATTATGATTTTTTACTCCAGAAAAGTATCCAGAATATTGAGTAAATAAAGTTAGAAGATACAAAATCACAAATTGCAACTTAATGTAAAGTAAACAACAAAAGCCTTTAGCCTATCGGCCTCTACAAAGCCCAATGGGCAGGAGCAATGAAATCACAATTTTTTTTCATATCCATCAGTGTTCGGACCAGCTTATGCGTACCTTGACAATTATTACTAGAAAACAGCTTGACCTTTCTACATTTAGTGGTCAAGTTAACCAAAAAAAAAAATTTCCTAGATAGGTGGCCATATAGATTGAAACCAGAACCTTTAACACTTTATGATTTACAAGACCCTTATCAACCCATGATGTTGCAGTGATGAAGAAAAGGAAGTTTGAACAAAATTCTTAGAACTGTGACCCATAAATCTGCCATTAGAAGCCAGCAGACCTTAAATCAAGCTGAAACCCCAGTTCAACTTCAACTAGAAATATGATAAACAAAAACTAACAAACCAGAAAGACCTCAAACCCAGTAGGTAGTTATGTTATGAAAGAATCGAAAACAACAATCGAGAATAAGAAAAGGTGAGAGTAACCATTTCATTAGAATATAAGGATGGGCTTCAAGAGAGTATATATAGCGAACTCATAACACTCAAAAACAAGATATGACCCTTGGGGGCTGTTTGTTTCACATATTTAGGTAGGATTTAGTATTAAGATTTATCAACTCCTCCTTGAAAACCTACATCCAAACAAGATTTTACTACTCCTCATTTTTACTTTTAAAAATAACTCTTATTTCTAACCATTCATTTTTAATCATTCCTTTCAAATCAATCAAAATAAATCATTTTTAACCACTCATTTTTAATCATTCTTTTATAACTACTCATTCTAAATCTACATCCAAACAAGGTTTTGACTCTAACTCCTCTATATAAAAACCACATCCAAACAAGTTTTTAGCTATGACTTTCAATTTTTAACTCCTCAATACAACTCCTAAAACTAAATCCTACCTAAATATGCCAAACAAACAGCCCCAAAATTCACAAAAATCATATACAAAATATAAAACTCAATTACATATTTCAACTAGGTTTCGGGGCTGCACACTGACCCATAATCGTAGCTCAACATAGTTCAAGGCATTTCAATAAGTTAAATCAAGGTGAACTTCAAAAGCTAAATCAAACGAATCCACAAACCACTTCCCAAACAAACAAAAGGGCAACTCAAAATCACCAAAATCAAATCAAATTCCGCCTCAAAACACACAAAAACAACAACAATCACAAAACCCCCAAAAGTTACCTCCACGATCGACCATAACGAATGTAGGGAGAGACCCAGGTTTGGACTCAAACGAGACATGAAAATCACCGAAATCCTTACACCCTTTCTGATTCTCCTTCGGATAAACCACCACGCCCGCCAAGCTTCCTCCGTACTGAGGAACCCCGAAATTTCCAATGGCGGAATCGTAGGTTCCCCTGATTCTCTCCGGAGAAGAAACCCTCAAGCTGTTCTTTTCCACCACAAACCTCGCCATGGAAAGGGGAGCCAGAGATTGCAGCAGAAGCCATGAAAATAGAAAGAACCCTAGATTTTGGTGACCCATTGAGGAAAATTTTGGTGGGTTTTGCTTAGTTTTTGATTTGGTTTTGAATCTGTCAAGAAATGGCGAAGAACACTGCTGAAAGCTTTGAAGTTTCTTCAATTTTCAGTTCTTCTAAGCTTTGTTCTTCAAAAAACAAAGTGCATGGTGTTGGGTTTGAACTTGTGAGGAAGAAGAAATCATTATTCTACTTTAAAAAAAGAAAAAAAAAAAAAAAAAAAAAAAAAAAAAAAAAAAATGAAAATTCTCCTGAGATGTAGCTGCTGGTCCCTTTTCCTTTGTTCTTTTTTTTGCTTTAATTAAATTATTAAATCTTTATTCTCAAAAAAAAAATAATAATTTTTTTTTTAGTTAAATGGCAATCTACTTTATTTTATAACAGTGTTTCTTTTTTAAAAATAAATTATAAAACAATAATTTTCTGATTATCAGTAGATATTTTTTCTGTTTAAATTAGGGTAGTTGGACAAATATTTTTCGGAAACTAGAAAATTTTACAAAAATAATTATAAATATGGGTACTTTTTGTTATTGCTATTTTCAAATCAAAAATATAATTTTTACTTTTAATGAATATTATCACGTACTTTTTATAGTAACGATATTAATGAATATTTATAATACATATTACTAATATTCATGAGTATTTATAGTACCGTTAAAATTTATTAATTACCTATATATACAAATACTTTATAAATTTAGCTATATTTATAATTAAGAGAAGTTATACCATATAATTTTCTTTTAAAATTTAACAATATATACAACAAGACCTAAAGAGTTAGATGGTTTCATTGTTTGGTTGTAAACCAGTTCAACACCAACGTCACGAATTTAAACCTTGGAAGAGTCGGTATTATAATCTCCTCCCCTAATTATTGAGGTGAGAGATTTGAAATTATATATTTTTCGATCTATAATCTTTGAATTATAAATATATAGTTGGAAATTGGAATATGTAGTTGAATTATAATAATATATCTGTTCAAAGAAAAATAATAATAATAATAATATATAGTTGCAACCTATTGCGAAGGGAACGTGGTTTATTATTTCAGATGAAAGGAAACGTGGTTGATTATTACATTGTGCATTCAGGCTAATTTGTCTTTTCCTTAATTTCTTTTTCTTTTTCAATAAAAAAATAAGGTTGTAAAATTCTGAATTTTGTTTTTGTATTTTTGCTTTGAACTTTAACCAAATTACTAGACAAATATGTATATTTTAATTTTTATCAATAGTATGAACTAACTTTCTATTCATCTGCAAACAATAATTGTTCTATATGTATATAAACTCAAATTATATATTGTAGGATAAGATAATTAAGAGATTACTACTAGTTTGAATCTTCATTCAATTTTTTTAAAAAAATATCATTTTATCTTTTTTATTTTATTGAGGTAGGACAATAACAAAAATATTCAAGTCTTTATGATTTAAAAACTAAGATATTAGAGTTCAAATCGTCTTATTAATTTTTTGAATAAAATATCTTTTCATTTATAATTTTTTTGTAGAGATATGAAATCAACGATGATTGATGTATTTTTATACAATATTAGTATATCAGGTTAATTAAGCATATTCAAGTTATATTTTACACTATCAAAACGATTATCACAGTTTAATTGATATATAATTAAGAATTGATCTCAATTGACACAATATATGTTTTGATTTTAACATTTTTAACTTAATACCAACTATAAATTTGGAGTTATATTTTTAACTGGTTAAATAATAATAGAGTAGTTTAGTGGTCAAATAAAACCTTATGATGTCTAAAGGTGATGAGTTCAACTCTTGATGATCATGTATGTGTCGTGACATTAGTTGAGATACACGTAAGCTGACTCAGACAATTATGAATATCAAAAAAAAAAAAAAAATCAATCAAACAACATATCTCTATAGACTTGTGGATATATCTAGAGTTTTGCCATTGAGAATCCATCAAGCAAATAAGAATTTTTTAGTTATAGATGATAAATCATGCCTCTTCTTCTTCTTTCTTTTTTAGATGATAAATCATGCTACACTATGCCCAAAAAACAAAATAATTACATCCCATCATGCATGAACTTGATTATATAAAAAGGCCAAACTATTTTTGAGAATTTATGTGTAACACCCTTTGTATTTGATTATTAATTTTCAAACATATTTTATGGTTTTGGTAACCCAAAACAGGACACCAACTTTGATATCAAATCTTTCTCCACAAATACAAACCCAACAAGGGTATTTCAAAAAAAAAAAGAAAAAAAAAGAAATTGTTATTGGTTTCTTATATATAGAGACCATTTATTTAAAAAAAAAAAAAACATTTCTTACCCACCTAGAAAAAAAAAGTGACTATATTCGTAAATAGATATGTAATCCATAATACTTTGGTTATCAGCCCCATATATTATTTCAACCTTATACAATTTTTTTAGGTAATATGGCAGTGTGTCATTAGCTAGACACACACCCCTCTTCGATTTTTACCCGAAAAATGACAACGACAACCCGCATCACAAATGTTGGATCCAATATCACAAATCTTTTTACTGCATCTAACTTTTCCAACCAGTCCATCGCTTATAATTGTCGATTTTGCCTCCGATGAGAGCTCATTGCTCTCGACATGGGCAGCGACGACCAGCATTGCGACCATCCATATCAAAATGATGCTCATCTTTCTACTCTCCATTTGAAGTATACTTAAGTTTGATATTATCTCACAAACTGTGTATTTGCCCCTCTCTTCCAAGTCTTGTTTAAATAGCCAAGGATTTGATTACTTTTGTGATGGAGTTGAATCATTTATGACATTAAGCATTATATTAAAGTTTCAATGCAACTTTCTTTGACTAAGGGGATGTTTTGTGCAAAGCTATATTGTATTAAACACTTTCTTTTAGTAGCTTACTCCTCTAGAATTATGTACATCATAAATTATTTTGTAGATTTTATTAAATTGTAAGTATTAAAATTTACCGAAAGGGCCAGTAGCGCAATGATTTCATTTTTTGGTTGTAAACCAGTTCAATACCAGCGCCACAGGTTTGAACCCTCGAAGAAGAATCGATATTGTAATCCTGTCCCCCAACTTGTATTAAAAAAAAATATTAAAAATTTAAAGTCCCTATAAAAAATACTTTGACATTTTCGCTAATGTTAGCCGGCCTATCCACTAAAAGACTTTTATTAATTACTTTTGTAGTGGATAAAATTTATTATTTATTTATTTTGTAATTTATTAGTTACTCTATTTAGAATTCGAATCTATATTGATATCTATTGCTTAAGATGTACACTTATATCCATTTGTTATGGATGGCAATTAAAGTCATTATCGAATCGTTTACTAAATTCTATATATATCCGTGACTATTTGGACCAGTTTGCGTACACTTCGACAAATTAACAAGCAAGCAGAAATAAAAAATTTCTAAAAATTTTGAAGATAATAATGAAGACTTGAAATTAAAGCTTTCATAAAGATAAAAATCAACATTTCTCAAAATTTCTAGCATAAAATCTTTCATATGAGTTGAAGTTAAAGCGTTTTAAAGAGAGAAATCAAGATTTTCTAAGGATTTTGAAAACTATAATGAAGATTTGAAATTAAAGCTTTCTGAAGATAAAAATGAACACTTCTCAAGATCTCTATGAAGTTAAAGCGTTTTAAAGATCGAAATCAAGTTTTTTAAATATTTTTGAAGACTATAATAAATACTTAAAATTATTAAAGGTTCCTTAAAGATAAAAACTAAAATTTGAATTCAAGATTTTCTAGAGATTTGAAAGACTATAACTTTCTTGATTCTATATGAGAAAGAAATTAAAAGTTCACACGATAGAGTTGAAACTCTCTGCTCTATATATTCAAATAATATAAATTTAAAATTTAAAATTTAAAACCAATTTCAAAAATTAAATTTCTTGGAAAAAAGTTAATTCTTATCTACAAAATAAGGTAGTCTTTAACTTACTTTCATCAATTAGAATAAAATGAAAACCTAACTTTTTTTTTTTTTTTTTTTTTGAAGAAAGATACGATATATTAGACATACGCAAAAAAAGAGTTCTCCAATTTAGGAAAATGAAAACCTAAATTAAAATTACAGAACAAAAGAAAAGGTAAGGTTAAGTTTTGTTTTGTTTTTTTTTTTTTTTTAACAAAACATTAAGGTTATCTAATAGAAATTAATAAATAAACGTGTGCAAAAGACTTTTTAAATATTTTAAAGTAAATATTAACAATGAATGTAGCATATAACCTCTTAATAATTAATATAGCAACTTTAAAACATTAATTATAGCACAATTTTTTATCAAAAATTGGTTTATACCAAAATTCTAAGTAATTGAATCAATATTTGATTATATTCAATCAGTTTGTTAAGTGATTGAGTTCATCAATTAATTAGTAGTTATTGAAATTTTGCTATAAACTAATTTTTAATAAAAATGTGCTATAAATGCAATTTTTTACCCCATTTTTGTTATACATGAAAAAACCATTTTTTTTTTTTTTGAAAAAAATACATTATTGTTTTGATTTTTTGTTTTGTTTTGGATTACATTGAGGCTAGGGAAACTCAAACCCATGATTTTTTTATTATTGAACATATACTAATACCATTGAACAACTGCTCATGTTGGCTGATTAACTATACTTGTGCCGGTCAAACTAAATATATGTTTTTGACGAATAAAATAAAACAAAAGGTAAAAGTATATCATTACTTAGTAAATACCTAATAGTTTTACACTTAAAAGATAAGTATTAGAAGAGGAAGAAATTTTCTTGATTCAACCCAACTAATTACATAGATCGAAGGTCTTTCAATTTTAGAGATGATAATAAGTTAATCTAAATTTTTGTCGGAAGATTTAACTTTTTAATTTTTTGAGATTTTTTTTAATTTTTTTTTTTTATTATTATTTAAGATTATGAATTACGGAGTATACACCTTTAGACGTCCTTAGTTCAAGAAAGCTAGAAGTACTAAATGTAAAAAATCTTTCAATATATTTTGATGTCAAAATATAGGGGTGAAAGAATAATTTTTTGAATATAAGAGAGCAAAACTACAATTTCATTTTTTCCACAACAAACATAACACCAATGTCAAAATTGATATTGAATTGACAAGGTTGAGTAGTTGAAAGAAATCTATATTAGAAAATCTCAAACGTCTCCATATAAGTGGTTGTTAAGCGACATTAATATCATTAATATATGTCTGATGACTAAGAAGTTATAAGTTTGAATCTCTGTGACTCCAATTGTTGTAATTAAAAAAAATAATAATAAAAAATAAATCTCCAACGTCAATTGTTTGTAATTGAAAAGTCTAAAGAAAATCTACCAACCAATATTGACTTTTTTTTTTTTTTTTTTTAATTGTTGGAGTAACACACCTCTTAATTAAATATATAAGTCACTTGCTTTGACAACGATATTCAATTAGGATTGAGTTTTTCTCAAAAAAAAAAGAAGAAAAATTAGGATTGAGTTGAACTATTTTCTTTTTCTATAAATCAATTGTGATCTTGAATTGACAAAGTAGGAAAGTATGAAAGTGGATAATGTTTAATGAAAAATGGGCATAAATCAATTTTTAATACAAGTATGAATTAAACTCATATTTAGTTAGATCTCAACAGTTTCTATGGCTAAATCAATATATGATAATTAGAAAAAATAATCTAATGAAAATTATCAAACAAAAGGAAAAGCTACTCTCACATTATCAATTGATTTTACTATTTAACCCCTCCAATTAAAATTGAATTAAACTTGGCATGATAGTTTGACTCTAATAATCAAAACATTACTAATTTGAATGTTTTTTTTTAGCCCTTAAATGTTGAATTAAAAAGGGAAATTGTACTAGATAGTCCAATTTTACAAAATAATTACAGATCTAGACAAACTTGAAAATATTTAGCATCCATAATCAAATATACAATATAAATAATATTCATCATACTCAATTATATATTAGTTATTTAGTATAAAAAGTATTAATTTATACCGTATATTTGACTATGGTTGCTAATTTTTTTCAAATTTGCCTAATGTTGTAAATATTTTATCAATTTAGTCTATTCTTGCAAAAACGCAAATTAAAAACCTAACTTTTTTTATTATCAAACTTTAAAAAAGTAATTAAAATAAAAGGGAGGGGTATACAGATTATGAGAGACAAATGAATGTTGGAAACCTCCAATAATTGATTGGGCTATATATATTATTTCAACAACAATTGCAACAGAAAATCCATATGATTTTCACTCAAACACAGGACATAGAGTGAGTGATCAAAATGGAAGCTTTTATTCTGCAGAAAACATTAAAAAAAAAGAAGAAGAAAAAGCCCATATAGTAATTGTACGTGTTCATCATGTTGGTTTGTGTTCAACGCAGCTGCCACTAACGTGATCACAAAAGCATGGAGAGCAAATGGAGTCAGTTTGGCATGCCACCAACGTAGCAGGACAGAAAACCTGAGACGACTGCAGCTCGGTCCCGGCCCGATCATCCGCGGCAGCGCCCGACTGAGCCATCACCACCACCATAACCACCATTGCCACAAAAGCCACCTTTTTCATCTCCATCATTTCTCCCTTTTCTCTCAATGTTTTCTGTATGGTTTTTGTTATTTTGGTTTTTCAAGGCTTTTATTTATAGTACAAATAAGCAGCCCAAGCAATGAATTTATCCATATATATATTTATACATTTCTTGACTTTTGTTTAGCTTCGTCGAGTGGCAAAAGGAAAACCACACACCTTTTCACTATCGTGTTATGTTTTGCTTTGTTTATTTTTTATTATTATTATTATCATTTTATTTTATTAATTTTTTTTAGAGCAATTATTATTTTTTTATCTCTTAAACTTATTAGGAAGGAGGAGAGAATAGTTAACCTATTTTATAAATATTATAATGTTTTTTTAGAAGATAAATATTATGAAGTCTTTTGTAAATGGTAAGATTTTCACATGTCTCTTCAAAATAGTCATAAATGGGTTTAAAAAAATTTATTTAAAGGCAAAATTTAAATTTTTTTGAGAAATTTATTTCTATTGAAAAAGAATGATTTCAACATATAATTGAGATCTATTTTATATAAAAATATAGGAATTTTTTATGTATAACAAAAATTGACTAAAAAATTGCATCTATAATATAAAATTAAAAAATAATTGCACATATACCAAAAAATTGAAACTAATCGAGTGACTGAGTGTGATTGAGTTCAATTGCTAGTTATTGATTGAACTCAATCAGTTGAGTTCAATCACTTAACAAATTGATTGAGTTCAATCACTTAACAAATTGATTGAGTTCAATCACTTAACAAATTGATTGAGTTTAATCACTAGTTATTGATTGAGTTCGATTGAGTTCAATCATTCAGAATTTTGGTATAAAAGAATTTTTGATAAAAATGTCTTATAATTTTAATAGAGGATTCTAAAGTTGATATATACAACAAATTTCCTAAAAATGTCTAAATTTTTGGAAGACGTAAAAATTGATACAAAAAATATTCATGAGTTTCATTTTTACATACAAAAATAAATTACGAATGAAAATAGTGCCTTTTTTTTTTATGTCTGTGGCTGTTCGAATCAACTTGAATGCACAAGTGCACCTCGACTAATGTCACGAGGCATATCTCTTGACCCTACAACATTTGGATATGTCAAAGAAACTCGTAGGTATTAGTTTGAAATTAATTCTTAGATAAGTGACCACCATGAGATTTGAACTCATCACGTTATGCACTCAAGGCTCTCTATGACCAATTGGGCCTTTATGTATTCACCAATTTTGAATGATCTCATTTTTATTTTTAATTTATTGGATCAAGTATCTTAACTTATATTAGATAATATGAAAGATGAGAATTTTCAATATGTCATTCAACATGATTTCTCATAGGGTTCATTAATTTCGAGTTATATTCGAATTTTGTAAATCAAATATTCACTTGAATTGTATCTTACTTAAGTTTAATAAAATACTTTAATATATACTATATTTAGCATTAACAAGTTCCAACTAAAAGTTAATTTACAACGAAAGAAATATGTGAGTAATCTATGTTTTACATAGACTTAGAGCATCTTTTTGCTGGTGAGCTTGTTGAGGGATCATCAAATGCGTATATAATTTCTCATAAACAATTTAAATATTGTATTTAATAGTGGATCAACTATCAAGTCCAGTTCTGCTCAAAGAAAAAGAAAAAAACAAAGAAAAAAACTATCAAGTCCAGTTATGGGTAATTACATAATAATTTAATTTTCTATCTACTTATATTTTCTTTCTAGATACAGAAAGAGGTATAAAAAGATAAATGGTAAATGATAAAAATTAAATCGAAAAATAATAGTATAGTTGGTTACTTGTTTGATGTTAATCTATTTCAACTCTACAGTCAGGAGTTTGAATTCGAACCCAAAAATGTACTTGATCCTCATATTATTTGAGAGCAATAGGGTTTGTTAGTCCCCTTTCATATTATTTAAACCTTATAAGAAATTAATTTCTAGATAGGTGGACACCATAGATTGAATCAATTACCTTAAACATCCCAAAATCCGAAACATATATATCGCCTGACCCTACAACATTTGAATGTCAAGAAAATTCGAAATTAATTCTTAGGTGGTCATCATAGATTTAACTCATCACCTTATACATTTCAAGGTTATTTATGATTAATTGAGTCACTCCATAATAGTTACCTTTTTGACCAAATGGTTGATGTAATTTTTCGGTCTTAAAATAAATCGAATGTCAAATAGACGTTAAAATTGAATTAAATTACCATCAATCAATTTTTCAAAAAAAAAAAAAAAGTTAGCATCAATCAAATTAATATGTTATTAATCCTTCCATTATTATATATTGGTTCCCATGTATTAAAATTAAGTCTGTAATTATAAGTTGCTAAAATAATAATGAAGTAATAGCAATATCATTATCTCGCATGTCCAAGTTCTAGAATTAAATTTCCAGAGTCCAAATTGTGTGCCAATTTCAGTTAATAATTGAGAATAATTGAGAAGTCTTGAAATAGCCAACCAACCAGTATTGACTATGAATATATATATAGTAGTTTGTGTCCGCTTGTATATTTTAATTTATAGAGGACAATTAATGACTAAAATTTTCTGCTTTCTCTATTATATTTCACAATTATATATATATATTGAAAAAGATACCATATGCTTATAACAAAATTACAAGAAAATCCTCAAATTAATAATTAATGAGGTCGTAGAGTTTTTAGAAATAAATTTGGGTGTACTAACCGTTATATCATCCCAATATTTCCAAAGCAACTTTTATTTTGTGTTTCTAATTGAAGAAGAGTCGATCCAACCGCCATAAATATTTTAGAGAGATTTGCATGTTTAGACCATCTTTAAAAAGTAATTGCAAAATTATTCTTCTATGAGAATATTAGCAAAAATAAATTTTCTCTTTTAATTTCAAAAATATAGAAATTGTTCAATTACA
>JBBMEF010000023.1:13031646-13042692 GCA_037832685.1 Sicyos baderoa
ATTCATAATTTTATTTTTAAATTTTCAATATCATATTTAGGTTTATTATTTCAATTTAGGCAGTTGATAATTTTTAGAGAGTTTCTCTCTCAGATTAATTAAATCAAAATGTTTATTTGCAATTAATTAAAAAATAAATAATCAAGTTAGACGGGTATTTTGGTCTTTTGTATTTAAATGGCAAATGAAATAAATGATGCCAGACATGCGTTTAAATAGTTCTGTTTTTAGACATTTCCCGGATTAATTTACAAAAAGTAGCAATTTCCCTAATTTGCCCTTAATTTTATTCTCATTTTGCTTCGAGACCATGGCTCGAAATATTTATTTTATAATTAGCATAATCCTCTCTATTAGTACAAAGATGATTACAAAGCTAAATCTCATCGTGGAATGAAGCAAGTTTAGGTTGTTGGCAGGCTTTTCTAAGATGCTTCAAGCTAAATCTATAGCCATACAAATACCTAACTAAAGCCTAGTAGTATCTGATAATCTACACAACATAACATTACATGTAATCAGTGTCCAAAAATTTGTCGATCGGATTACACAGCACGGTGAACTGTTTCGCTTTCGGAGGCATCCAAATCCATGAAATGAAACGATGTCGATCGATTTCATATATGGTCCCCATGGACATGATTCGGCACTTCTCCTTGGCTGTCCAGGGGCATATACTGTGCCATAATAGCTCTGATCTCAGAATCCATATATGCCTGCACAAACAAAATCAATGGCATTATATTCATAGCCTAATATAATGTATAATCTCAGAAACCTCTAGTCCAGGCGTGAAGATGGGTCCGGTTATATCTGGATATCCCGATTATAGAAGTCAGGTCAGCCGAGTTTTTTCGGAGTTAGAGAGGATATTGAAAATATCAACTCTGCCATGTCTATTTCAGTAATAGAATCACACTAAACCAGAAAGGGCAGGAGGATTGTACTAATAACAGTGGCTAAACATACTGAAGGCTTGGAAAAAAAGTTATTCTTATGTAGTATAATTGTTTTAGAGATCGATAAACACGAACACGAACAATACAACAGCTGTCAAGCAGAAAATTGCTTACCCTCAATCTGTATTTGTATATCGCATATGCTCCACCAGCAGTTATAGCCAGGCCTATCAGAATTACCCAAAAGAAACTCCAAGATGACTTCGCTGCACTACCATGCTTACCTGCACAAGATGACAGAGGTACGCGAAAATCGTTACATCTCTACATTGTTGTTGCCGATATTTTTCATTCATACTCGAATATGAAAACTTGGAGAACTTGTTGCATTTGTATGAACTTTGTTAAAATTGACACATATTCCAAATGTATCCAATCAACAAAACACAGACTGGAATGACCAGCAAAAAGGTCACGCTACGGCCCGTGATAACACAGTACCTATACCTTTGTAACAACTTCCAAGTAATGGCACATGAACAAGTATAGAAGTTTTCTTCTTCCGTACAACAACAATATTTGCGGGTTGGAAATTTTGAACTTGCAATCTCTAGGTCGAGGATCAGTTACAGTTAGGCTAAGCCCGCTTTGGCAACAAGTTTAGAAGTTTTCATATTCGAGTATGACTGTAGTTAGATCATGTTGAAACTTATACTCACTTATGCAGGTATCATGGTCCCTCATGTATAAAAGATCACCACTACAGCTGCAGTCATAGCTTCCCCACGTATTCGTGCAGCTACACTCGGGACATTGACAAGCCTTCCTCTCTTTGCATTCATTAATATCTGTTCAACGAAAAAGACAATTCAAGTACAAGCTGTATCAGTAAGCACTCTTGTAAAGAAGTTCAAAAGTTATTAACTGCAAACTTGATCCATTGAAGCTCAGCATTTAATTTTGTAAGGAGGATGAAAGCAAATTCAATCGAATTAATATCTTCAGTCTCAACATTATCTTCTTTTTTTCCCCTTTTTTCTTTTTCTTTTTGAGTATCAACATTATCGCTAAATCAACACTCAAAACACAAATAACTTTTTTTTACATAGCAGTGGTTTCATACACAACAATGTTTTGTTTATATCCGTGAGTGTCTAGACCGATTTACGCACACCTCGACTATTCTCACGGGACAAATCGCATAACCCTATAACATTTGGTTGTTAGAGAAATTCGTAGTAAATTCATTTATAGGTAGGTGACTATTATGGATTGAACTCTTAACCTATTGGTTCTATCCTATGTTTCAAAAAGCGTGTGAGGCTTACACCTTACTGAGGCGGCAAGAAAAAGCCTTAAGGCTGACGCCTCTTTGGAGAGAGGCTTACGCCTCAAGGCTAAAGCCTCAGAGGCATAAGGCATACGCCTTTTGTTTAAATTGATTTTTAACCTCTTGTTTGCTGATTTTTTTAATTATTCACCAAGTTAAACAATGTTTTATTATCTTTTTTTTGTTTCTCTATTTTTGTAAAACATTAGTACATTTATTTTTTCACCATGGGATGCTTGCACATTTTCCTTTCCATTTCCCTTCTTTGTTTTTCCTATATGTTTACCTGTATTTTCTTTGATTTTTAATCATAAAATTATATATTCTTCTATTTAAATATTTTTTTTTATCTTTAAAATGAGACTTACGCCTCAAGGCTGCCTTAAGCCTTTTAAAACATTTGTTATATCTATGATGGTTCATATACAACATTGTCGTTATGACAAAACAACACAATACAAGATTTAAGTACTAAAAAGAGAACAAATACAATACAAAAAAACTCATGCAACATATAAAGACCAAGTTTTCAACCACCGTGTCACCCCTTAGGACACTCTTGTATCCAACATATTAAGACTATATCAAAGTACAAGCAAAAACAATTACAATAAAACTCATGCAATAGCCCTTTATCTTCAACAGAAACGAAAAGAGTCCTCAAGGGGGGATAAACACCTAAAGCACATGGAGTAGAAATGTTCATTTATCTACAACAACGCCCTTTCTTCAACATTGAAAAAATAGCCAAAATTTAGAAAACCATGAATGAAATATGCCAACGATCGAAGTTTGTTTACCTTCACAATTTTTGACACCGTCACCTTTAAATCCCGGAGGACATTTGCATTTAACCTCCCCATTATCCTGTTACAACAATATGCAAATTTATAAATTATAATCAACAAACCTGATGAGGAAAAAGCAACAGAACCAAAAAAAAACCTTTAGATAACTAACCACACAAGCAGACATTGAAAGTCCATTACGACTTTCTTGCCAACAGCCACCATTATTTACGTTGCACCTTCCAGGCCCTCTAGCTATTAGCCCAAAAGAGACAGAAGATCTATTAGGTTAAACAGATTAAAAATAAATACTCACAAGATTGTATAGAAGCTGAAGTTCAGACTAAAATAGTAGTTGGAAAACCTAAGCATGAGGAAAAAGCAACAGAACAGAAAAACCTTTCGATGACGAACTACACAAGCACACATTGAAGCATTGATTGGTTGTGACAAACTTAACAGTTTAAAGTCCACCAACACAGTGGCAAAAAATGATATTTTGTTTTCTTCCAAGTGATTTAAGCAGGGGCCTCAGCAACTGTAATAGGTTTGCAAAGTAATAGATCCTTAGATTCCTTACAGCTTGTTACAGTTGATGAACACTTAAAACATACAAACCCCTATGTGACATACTTTATTTTTAGTTCAACAACAATTAAGAGAATTCAAAATTCAAACTCATGACCTCTTGGTTGCAAACACTTATGTCATTGAGTTATTGCTCTTGTTGGCACCCTCAGTGACATACTATTTGTTGGTTGATTCGATATAATTAAATTTACTCCAACCCATCAACTTAAGCTTTTGGGTTAATTAGTGGTTTAAAATAATCCAACATCGTAGCAGGAGGTTCTGAGTTTGAATCCCACCCAAATCATTTCCTCCCAACTAAAATTGAATTCCATTAGTAAGGCATTTCTCAAATTTCTAAGGTTACAAGTGAGAGAGAATGATGGTTGATATAATTAAATTTATCTCAACCCATCAATTTAGGCCTTTGGATTGATTGGTGGTTTAACATAATTTGTTATATCACCCTTCTTACAGAAAAAGGAAATGATGAAGGTGATTGTGCCTACCTTCACAGGTGGTGTAACCATCTCCTTTAAGCTGCACCCCATCTATCAAGGGGCACTCGCAAACCCTCCCACGGTAAGTATCCTGAATAAAATACTCAAAATAATCACTGGAAACTAAAACAATCAAATAGCTATACAACAACTTGATATAAGGAAAAACAATTTGCTTCCTACCTTGCAAGCTGTAAGATTGGCTGCCTTATCCTGCCAACAACCACCATTGTTTTCCAAGCATTCATTTGTCTCCATATCTGCAATGAGTTTTAGCCCACCTCAGAGTTAGTTAGGCCTATACTAACATATCAACTAAAGGAACCTATCAATGTGAAAAAGAAAAGGGCAACTTACCACTACTCAAACAAATAGATGGTTCAGTGGCTTCCTCAAAACCAGCACATACAGCTTTCAGAACAGCACCCTTTGCCAGCTTTCCTGCATGGAAAAAACTAAGTTAAGGAAACAACCAAAATTGATTGTTTATTTTTAAGGAATTATCTAAGGAAAATAGAACAAACCTCGATATTGTCGATTATTGACCACAAGAGTTGGCAATATGGTTACATCACTCCTTGATCCCTTCCCAATCTAAAATCAATTAATTTCAGGCACGGTATTGCTGTTAGTATTAAATCAACAGTTGCCAATAAAGAATTTGAAACTATTGCTTTAAATAACAGCATGCTTCCCTCCTAAAGTAACATTTATGAGGTACCTGAGCTAGTTGTTCTTCTTTGAGAACAGGATTTTCAGAATCAGCATCTGGGTCTCCCATGCATTTTTCAATCATGTCCACATCAAGCCCTATGCAAAAATGCGAAGTTTTCATTTCGTTAAATATAAAAGAATACACTATCTTTCACAGCAATAAAAATACAAAAAACAGTTCACCGACCAAGTGATTTGATTACAGAGTGAGCACACTCCTTGTTGTATTTTTTCTCCTTCATGGGACATCGAATTTGAAAATCAGTCACATAGTCCCACCAAACCCAGGGCCTTTCAGTACTATTTGCAGCTCTAAAAACACATAACTGTCTCAGGTTTTCAATAACTACATCTTTTCCATCATATCCCGAACTAAAATCCTGCTCCGGGTCAGGAGCACAGTATCTTCCATGATTGATGCACTGTGATTTGCATTGTTTGCTTAAGGTGAATGCCTCGGGACAGAACCAGGTTATATAATGTGGAGTAAACTGAGTATAGTGACGCCTCTCGAGTATCTGTGCAGCACCCTTGAATTCTTTCAAAAATTCCATTAACATGTCACACTTAAACCCACATTCATCATTACTATTAGTCCAAAGCTCATATTCAACACGATCATCGGGATGCGGAACAGCTTCTCTCCAATCAAGACTCAAGCTGACCATTTCCCCAGCATTGATTTCTTTCTTCAATTGTTCACTGAAACTCTTTCTAATAAGTGCAGATGGTATTGTTATATTTTCTACATATGTTGCAGTTGAACCATCCTCTTCAGGTGAGTCCATAGTAATTAATGGCTCGTCGCGGTGGTCCGCAACAAGAACTGCAGAAGCACCGACCTTTTGGGCATTCCAAACCTTAAGAGCAAATAAACAATCTGGAAAACGAAAAGCAAAATAAGATATCAAATAAATTTCTAAAATCATTAAAAAGGCTTGTCATAGGGTTCACAAGATAATCTTCAGGGCACATCAATGAGGAGAAGCAGCCCACAATTTGCAACTTAATGCAATGCATCAGTTCAAGTAAAAGCCACAAAAGCCTTATTAGCATATCAGCCTCTACAAAGCCCAATGCTCAAGAGCAATGAAGAAAAGGAAGTTTGTAGACCAATATCGCGCGAGGTAACTAATGCATGAACGAATCGAACAGGGCGGCTCGAAATTCTTCAGGGCACATCAATGAGGAGAAGCAGCCCACAATTCGATGCCGAAGCACCGCTGCCAACCCAAACCACCACTCACGTGCAAAATCCGTAGATCAAAACCCCATCAATCGGCCATTTAAAGCTAGCAGACATAAACCAAGCTAAAAAAAACCCAGTTCAACTTCAACTATAAGTATGAAAAACAAAAACTAACAAACCTAGAAGACATGAAACCAAGGAAGTAGTTAAAACTTAAATCAACCAGAAGGGTGCTCTACAAAAGCTAAATCCAACCCATAAACAAAATTACTTCCAAGATCAACAAAAGGGTAACTCAAAATCACAATCACCAAATCAAATTCACCTTAAAACACACAAAAAAAAAAAAAAAAAATCACAGTTACCTCCACGATCGACCATGACGAAAGTAGGGAGAGAGCCTGGTTTCGACTGGAACTCGATTCGAAAATCAGTAAACTCTTTACAACCTTTCTGATTCTCCTTTGGATAAACCACAACGCCCGCCAAGCTACCTCCATACTGAGGAATCCCGAAATTTCCAATGGCGGAATCGTAAGTTCCCCTGATTCTCTCCGGAGAAGTCACCCTTAAGCTGTTTTTCTCCACCACAAACCTCGCCGTACAAAGGGGAACCAGATTCAGCAGCACAAGCCATGAAAATAGAAAGAACCCTAAATTTTGGTGACCCATTGAGGAGAATTTTAGTGGGTTTTGATCAATTTTGAGAAATAAACAGAAATCAATGGCGAAGCAGCACACAGCTGAAAGCTTCCCTGTTTCTTCGATTTCTGTTCCTCTGCTTTATTGTCCCAAATAAAAAACCCGATATGGTTTAATAATTACATCTTGGTCTTTACTTAATACAGTAATATTCGATCAGTCCTACAATAATTTTATTATTGAGTTGTATATCAATTTAATACTAGCCTCACAAATTCTATATTTTTAAAAAAATACAGTAATTTATCTTTTTTTTAATATAAATTGATAAAATGAAGATCAACGAATTTTATATAAATGATATAATCAAATATTAATTTTCGATTCGGCTGGTGGAATTGAAATCTTTCTAAATCTGAAGTTGTTTTTTTACTTAGGGTCGTTGGACAGAAACTTGGTAGTAGCTTATATTGGATTCAAGATAATAAAAAAAAATTGTCACGTCAAAGCTTACCATAATTATTTTTTTATATGAAATGAAACGTGGTTGGTTATTCTATTCTATTCTATTCATTCTATTGTCTTTTCTTTCCCTGGTTTTTTCCTCTGCATTTAAATTATTGTATTTCCCTTCCAAAAAAGAAAAATTGTATTATTTAGACGATTTTTAAAAAATATTTGCAATTTAATGTTCCTACTTTTCTATTTGCAATTTTAGATTTTTCATTAAAAAATTTGGAAATATATTTCTTCTAAAATTTTATTGTGCCCTCTACACGCATTGATTGTCAAAATTCGAATTTCATACTCATTAGTCACAAAATCCTTTTTGTAATGAATTACAAATCAATTAATTCATTTTTTGTACATTCCATAACAATTAGCAATTAATGTGTTAAATTTCAAATCTCATTTCTCATTTATCTCATTATTCTATACGTTTGTCATTTTTTCTCTCCCCATTTTCGAGCTTTGTTCTTCATTTCTGCCTCTTTGTTCTCCATTTTTCGTCCTCTGATTTTTCTCTCGGTATTTTGTTTGCCACATTCCGCTGACCATACGATATTTTACTGCATGCATATCTTACTCCATTTACGACTGTATTTACATTTCATCGCACTTATTTTAAGCTGTTTTCTAAAGTAGTTTTCAAGAAAATTCATTAGCATTCTGGTGTTCATCTTCCCACATTCATTTTTCGATATGTCACAGCCTATAGAGTATGGTATGTTCTATTCCGTATCTGTTTTCGTTTCTGCTCATTCTCTAATATTTTTGTTCTAATCCTATCACTTTACTCATATTTCGTATATTGTTATGATCTACTCATACTGCATTATATCGTACAAACATTAATATTCCGTCTTTCTTTTGTATATTGTTTAATTTACATTGTTTTTCATGTACACACATGTCCCTCAAAGTCTCAGTTCCAGACTCACTTGTGAAACTATTTCTTCGATGTCTCCGGTACAAAAAAAAAAAAAAAAAATAATATTTGATTTAAAATATAAAATGTAAATAGGAATTTCTCAAAATAAAACTTAAAAAAAGAATCCAATATCATTTAAATTATTGAAAGTTGTCCCACAATAGGTTCACCACGAGCAAAACGTTCCCGTGATATGTATGTGAGAGAGTGATGGAAGAAATAATTGGTCTAGGACTTTTTTTTTAATATATATATATATATTCAATTTAAATCATAAAAGTCTGAGAGCATGTTTGAGGTGGGGGGGGGGAGAAAATTGGAAGATGGGATGAAATGAATTATATCCATGTTTTGCCATGTAAGTATAAGTCCACCAAACTCTTACAAAACTCTATATGTGGGCTCCACCATTATTTTTTCATCCCATCAAACATAACTTTATTATTAAAAAATATTAAATATCCATTTTTTATTCAAATAAAAACTTCAATAATTCTTTTTTCATCCCATCAAACATAACTTTATTATTAAAAAACTATTAAATATCCATTTTTTATTTAAATAAAAACTCAAATCATTGTCTTTCCATTACATCAAACATATCTTTTATTATCTGATACGAATCAAACCAACGACTTATTGTATTCACATGAAGGAACAATTACAAGAAGCAAGAAAAGAAGAATCCAAGAAACTTATCGAGATTACAATGCAGAATTTTAAATGAAGAATTGATATGGATCACAACATCACCCAACATTTAATATTTTTTAATGTTTTAGGTTATATTTGGCAAAATGGTCATTTATGGTAATAATTTCCTTTTTTAAGGTTTAATCATTTATGGTAATAGTTTTCTTTTTTAGGATTAATCATTTATGGTAATTATGTTAGTTTCTTTTTTTGGTTTAATTCTCTTAGCCTATATTAAATAGCCATGAACTAAGTTGTAAAATGCAGATTTTGATGAATTAAAACTTGTGTTTTCTTAAACCTTTTTTGGTGTTTCATTGTTTTCAAATCTTGCTTTAGGTTTGATGTTAAATCAATTCATTGGATTAGTCTTGATCAAGTTAATTCTGGAGTGAGTTGTCTTAGGATCTAAGAGTAACAATCCTAGATTCTAAGTTCAATCTAAATTTTGCCGAGTTTTTACAAGGATCCTAGAAGGACCTCTACCTTTGTAAGAATCAAGCAACATTCGACACTTATCATTTGGTATCAGAGCCTCAGGTCGATGTTCTTTGCAAATGATAAGTGTGGAATGTAAAGAACGTCAACCTTCAATTTGGTCCTTACCGTTTATTTGGAGTTTTTTTTTTTTAAATCAACCATTTATTTGGAGTTAAGTCTCTGTTAAATATTAAAAAAAAAAAAGTTGTTAAATATTTTCTGTCTCCTCAAGATTAGTTCTCTCTCTTCAACCTCAACTAAGCAGTGACTCCCACTGGTTTAAGCTCAATGACTCTCCCACAAATGTTATCTATTTCCATTTCTCCAAAAAAAAAAAAAAAAAAAAAATCCAATCTATCTTATGTCTTGTCCTCTAATTTTGTATATTGAAAAAGAAAAGTAATGAATTGGGCAAACTAGGGAGCGAAACTCACTCGGAAATCATTCCACTCCAAAATTCTGAAACTAATTATTCGGAAATTGACCCTAAAAATTGGTGTATTGTACCCTTTAGATTAAAATCTAAATTTGAATTTAAAATATTCATATACTTATATAATAATGGTAAATTTATTGTTATTATATCAACCGATCATTTAAACGAATAAGTTTTAAGGAAATTGTACTGGATAGTCAAATTTTACAAAATGATTACAGATTTAGACAAATTTGAAAAAATTTGCATCCATCGTCAAATATACAATGTAAATAATATTCATCATACTGTATTATGTATTAGTTATTCAGTATAAAAAGTATTACTTTATACCGTATATTTGACTCTGATTGCTAATTTTTTTAAAATTTGTCTAGTGTTATAAATATTTTATTAATTTGGTCTATTCCTACAAAAACTCCTAAATTTTATTTATGAAATTTTAAACTAAAAAGAGGATTGAAAGTGAAGTATATTCCAACACACAATATCAAAGAAAGATCTTCAATTTAGAGTAGTAGTACATGATATACAAATCCTTAAACAAGTAAATCATTCGACAAGGCTTGAAATCTATATTTTCCAAATAACCATTAATCGATCTTATATAAAATTACCAACCATATTGTATTAACTTGGAAAATAGCAATGTCATTAGCTAGACGCAAGTGCCCGTGGGACTAGGACCAAAAGCAAGGCAACGACACCCATCAACACAAGGGTTGGCGATACTACATGTCCTCGAATCACAGCTAGCTTTTCCGATCACTCCGTCGCCGCCGTTCGCCGCAATCTTCCTATTCAAACCCCATTTTGTTTTCGACGAGTGATCGCCGTCACCATTGACGGCGGCGATAACCACCATCGCCACCATGATCAATATCAGAATTATGCTCTTGCTCTCCATTTTGAGTATGCTCTATAATATTACTATTCTCTTCCAACTCTTGTTTATATAGCTAAGGATATATATATATATATGAATGCTTTTGATCCAATCATATGGGTTCAATCCATTGAAGTAAATGACAAAAGTAATAAAGGATCCCACTAAGGAAGTTTTATTTGACTTTAGAACACTTCCTTTATTGGAATTTATCTAAATTGGTTGGGTGCAATTGAATCTCTTATCTTATCTCTTCCATCCATTAAAGAAAATGACAAAAGTACAAAGGGTTCAAGCAGTTATTGTTGACTCTATCTAGTATGAGAAGAAGAAAAAAATTCAAATTAATTAAATCTAGAAAATAATAGTTATAAGGGAATTTGAGTTGTATGGCAAATTTCCTAGTCTGTATTAGAATTATAGCAACTTTTTAAAAATATTGTAAATATAGCAATTTTTTTTGATAGATTCTATCAAACACTATTGA
>JBBMEF010000023.1:13042792-13064794 GCA_037832685.1 Sicyos baderoa
TCCATCTCAAGCGAGAAATCCCAATCCCCATTTCCAATCGGCGAATTCGTCACTGAAGTTGTCGCCGAAATTATCTCTGTCATGTCCGACAGCTCTGACGACGGAAACCTCTAGATATCGCCGCCGTAGACGCTATAATCCCAGGCCGTCTCCGACGCCGCTGGCGACACTGCCACCGCTGACAGATCGGCGTTGGCGATGAAAGCCGGGTCCATCATCGGATCGTAGAACATATTTTTGTCGCCGATTTCAGATCCGATCGACGAGGACGACGAAAAAGAAAATGGCGGTAAAAAATCGCCAAATCCTCTATTTTGAACAGAATTTCAGGATTTGGGTTTGGTTGATTTTGATTGGTTTCGTGTGGGATTTGATTCTGATTTGAAATTGAAATTTGAAAAAGGAAAATGAACGTGAGAAAAGGGCAAATTTGGAATCTGAAAAAGATTTTAGAAAATGTGCTATAGATGGAATTATTTTAGGATTTGTGATACAAATATAATGCAAATGAGAAAAAGTGCTATATAAGGTAAATTCCGTTTAAAATAATAACTTCATTAATATATTGAAATTTTAAAATGATTTAATTATCATTATAGTCAATATTATATTATATATCACGTAACTAACAATTATTTTTTATTAGAAGAACTAAAATTAAACGTGTAACAAAATATTTTTTGAAATATGAGTGTAAAAGTATTATGGTAAATTTGGTTGTCGATAGTTCAACAAAATATGAAAATCATTGTTTGGTTGTCGATAGTTCAACAACATTATGGTAAATTTCAAGAATTGACATTTGTCACTCTTCCCCGAACCCCACACAGTTGTTGGGAAATGGGTTGGATTTGTTTTGTATTTTGGCGTTTGAAGTCAAATACGGCCGACTACTGAACGCTACCTAACTCCGGCAGCCGTTGTTTCCACCAACTCCCCCTCTTCTTTTTCTTCTCTCATCGTGGCTTGTGGGTACCCAAATCTTTCTTTCTCCACATTTTCTTTCATGGCAAATTCCTTGCAGACTTTACCTGATTCTTCTCGTCTCAGATTCAGATCCCAATTTCCCGGTTCTAATTCTGCTTCAGACCCTGCTGCTCTTCGATTCCTTTCTTTCCCCTCTACCCCTCTCTCTCCGTCCCTCAAGTACGCTCTTCTTTTCCTTCTCATTTTCAGCTTTCCATTCATGCTTTCTGTTTGCTTGTTTCCACTATTTTGATGGGTATTCACTGTATTTTTAGTTTGCTTCTCGAATTTCTATGTTTCCTTCAAATGGGTCGTTTTTATCTTCGATTTTACTTACTGGGTATGCGTTGTTATATCTCTTTTTTCTCTGCTCCTTAAGCCAAACCCTTCTATTCATATGCTAGGTCTCTGCAGTTTACTAAGACAGTGAGGCCAGTCATGGCTGGGAATGCTTCTGATCATGTTAGTGTGGACATATCTTTGAGCCCAAGAGTGAACTCTGTAAAGCCTTCCAAGACCATGGCCATAACGGATAAGGCTACGGCTCTAGTGCAAGCCGGTGTGCCTGTGATTCGGCTGGCTGCTGGCGAGCCTGATTTCGATACACCTGCCCCAATTGTTGAGGTGTTATCTTAATCCGTAACTCTCTTGTTCATTGTTCATTGTCCATGTTTTCTTTTGATGCTTGTATTGTTTCCGCATTTCTACATGTGGTACTTCAATTTGTTACCTCCGATTGAATGTTAGGCTGGAATGAATGCGATTCGGGATGGTTACACTCGCTACACGCCCAATGCTGGAACGTTGGAACTCCGCCAAGCAATTTGTCATAAGCTGAAAGGTTAGTTGTGTTTAGGGGATGTGTTTTCAGAGATGTGGTTGAGCTGTATACTAGTTTGGTTTCATTTCTTGATGCAATCGTTTAATACTGTTTTTATGTTTTTAGAGGAGAATGGGATTTCGTATACACCAGACCAAATCTTGGTTAGCAATGGAGCCAAACAGAGTATAATTCAAGCAGTTGCTGCTGTTTGTTCTCCAGGGGACGAGGTGGAGATTTTCTTGATCTTGTTATGGATATAATGAATTCATGCTACTCTGATAGCCTGTTGCGAAGAGACATGATTAGGCGGCACAATAGTTCAATTTTTATTCGACTAGCCATTAGTTTTTCTTGGGGAAATATTGAGGCAATAAGCCATGTGTTACCAATATATTGCAAGGAACCTGATCCTTTTATAACATAGTTCATGAATGCGTTTGTTTACTTTCTTGGTGTTCGTCATGCCTTTACCAATCTTTTCCTCTCAGGTTTTAATTCCAGCTCCATTTTGGGTAAGCTACCCAGAAATGGCAAGGTTGGCCGATGCAACTCCTGTGATTCTTCCAACTCGTATTGAGGACAATTTTCTTTTGGATCCAAAGCTGCTTGAATCGAAGATCTCCGAGAAGTCGAGGCTGATGATTCTTTGTACTCCGTCCAACCCAACAGGATCGGTTTACCCGAAGGAATTACTGGAAAAGATTGCTGAAATTGTTGCTAAACATCCTAGACTTCTGGTGAGGTTTTTTTAACTGTGCTGTAAGTAACATATTAGATTGTTTGATCTTAAATTATCGTTACTTTCATTGCAGGTGCTGTCTGATGAAATATACGAACACATAATTTATGCCCCAGCAACTCACACAAGCTTCGCATCTTTGCCAGGAATGTGGGAAAGGACTTTGACTGTCAATGGGTTCTCTAAGGTAATTGAAATTTGTTTTCTGATCATTACTACTACGAGCTATGTGAAAGTTCGTATGTATTATTTAATATTCCTGCCAAATAATTTCTTAACATTTGAAAGTGTAATGTTTTAGGCCTTTGCAATGACTGGTTGGCGACTTGGATATCTTGCTGGTCCTAAACACTTTGTTTCTGCATGTGGAAAAATCCAGAGCCAGGTATGTTAAAACTTCAGTACTTCTCACCTCTCTTAAAAATCTTGAGCTTAGTAATGCAATCTCCAATTGTCCACAACTCTTGTCATTATGTTTTGCTTTCCTTTCTTCCGAACTCGGAATGTTGAAAATATTTCTCTTCAGAGAACGAAATGATCCATATCAAGTCCGTCTGAGCAGTCTTTTATAAATTTTAATATCTTATTTAGCTTTTTTTTGCCCAAGGAAGTTTCTGTTTGCTATTAGAAACCAAAGGTAGAAAAAGGGACGGAGGAAGTTTGTTTTAAATGCACAGTGGAATAGGTAATGTAGAATGGCTTTTGGAACTATCTTGGATCTCCAGCTCTGCATATTGGGTAAACATAGTTTCTATGTGTGCCTTGAGGAGCATCTCAGGATTTCCATTTGCGGCTCAGGCTCCGGTGGGCTATTGCGCCTTAGTGTGCACCTTGAGCTTTTAAGAACATTGGTTATACAAAACACATTTTTCTTTTGGGACAAAAATAGTCAAATTTTATTGATCATGGGGAAAACCAAAACCATCCTTACTCGAATAAGATCTGTTCTATAAGTCATACAACTTTCTTTGAGTTATAATGATCGAGGCAAAAAAACCCCAACCACCCTAATTGTAATTGATTACAAAAAAGATCTCGAATTATGGGCTAAAGAGAGCTTCAAAATTTTCGATGAAGGTCTAAGGATACTTTGAATTTCTCTTTCATGTTTGAGAATTTTAATGTAAGGATGATAGTTGGAAGCCTCTAGGCAACATAAAATGTAAAAAGACTGAATGCACAAATGGAAATCCTGAAGTTTTCGCATTTACTTGAGACATTGAATTACGCATCACACACAAATACCAGTATGTTGGGAATCTCATAGAGACATTTTTTTTATTTTATGCAATAGTTTCGCTTTCTTTTTTGAGAATGTATTCTGCAATCTGTAGATGGACTTCTTTGATTAAGTTTTCGGATTGTTAATTGCCAGAATATCCATTTCCATTTCCATCTCCATCTTACTCTGTATATTTCACGATAGTCCACTTCAGGAGCCAGTAGCATATCCCAAAAAGCAGCTGTTGCAGCCCTAGGAATGGGCTATGCTGGTGGGGAAGCAGTTGCTACGATGGTGAAGGCATTCAGAGAACGTCGTGATTATTTGGTCAAAAGCTTTGGTGAACTTGAAGGTGTTAAGATTTCTGAACCTCAGGTACCAACTTCAACCTTTTGCTTGTTTCGAGCATCCTAACCGATCCTTCTCTGTATTTCTCTTATAATTGGTGGTGTTAGTGTAATATCTGAAGTTTCTATAACTTCTTGTAGGGAGCTTTTTACCTCTTCCTTGATTTCAGCTCTTACTACGGAGCTGAAGTTGAAGGATTTGGTGTAATCAACAATTCAGAATCGCTCTGTAGGTATTTGCTTGAGAAGGGCGAGGTAAAGTTCATCCGAAAGCATCAAATTTTTCATTTTCACTTGATTCCGTTGTTCTCACTGCTCTTCCAAGATTATGATAAGAACCGAGCTAGAACCCGAACAATATATTGAAATATAGAAATAAGTATATAAGATAACCCAAGTTTGAATAGGACTTGGAACCTGCCTTTCTCCTAGAGAATCATCTCTTAGAGCCCAAAAGTGTAATCACTCAAAATATGCATACCCAATACTACTAACTCTATCCTATTTATAACCATAAGTTTCTAACTTGTTCCCCAAGTATTTGCCCATATATCCCTCTATTATTTCTCAATTCTCCTAAGGGCCCTTTCCTAACAGATAAAAATTCATCTTAGTTGGAAATTGAATGTGACATTGAATCATTCCAAATTTTCATTATGCTTCGATGAAACTCATAAAACATCAATTTTCCATTTACCATTTCTTACTAGGTGAAAATATCAGGTAGATTATCATATCACAATAAAGCTGTTGATTTTTCAGGTTGCTCTAGTTCCCGGGGATGGGTTCGGCGATGACACTTGCATTCGCATTTCGTATGCGGAATCCCTCGGTGTATTGCAGGCTGCTGTGGAGAGAATTAAGAAAGCACTTGAAGCAGCTAGACCTGTTGCTCCTGTTTAACAACTGATAACGTGTGGATAATATCTGGCAAGTGACAGCCCTCAATATCTGCAAGGTGAATCAACATGATCTATTTTATAGGTTGTTCAACTGTTTTACCTCAATTGTTTGTGTCTATTGACATTAATGGTTTAAGCTGCTGAAATTTGTAGTCTAGCGTTTGTGTTGAATAAAGTTATACAATTCAGGAACATTTGTTCCGAAAAATGTGAACTGTTTATTGGTGCTGGGGCAATCTCGTAGACAACAATAAAATAAAAAATCCAAGTGTGTTTACTTGCCAGGAAGAGAACCAACTCAATGAAATGGAGGCATGGATTGAAGCCTCTTTCACTTTTGGAACCAATTTCATATTTCATATTTCATATTTCACTTTTGGAACCAATTTCATATTTCATATTTCATATTTCACTTTTGGAACCAATTTCATAGTTTTCTTTACAAAAAGTCCCACTTAAAACCTTTGAACCATCTCACGAATACATGCCTGCCACCTTTCCTCCTTCGTCGAATCTGACCATTAAAAGCCTCTTTCTTCACCTTTTCAGAGAAAGCTTCAGGGAAAGAACCCCATGAAGATCCACCTCGAATCCCCAAAAGTTGCCTCAGAAATTTGCCACAATCGCTCACCCTTGAGACTGATACGATCCGGTCCATTGATTATTATTAGAATTTTATTATATTTGATTTGTTACCTTATTTAATCATTAGGGTTAGAATTCGGTTTTAGGTTTTATTATAAATAGAGAGGATTGAGTAGTGTTTAGCTATCCAATTGAGTAATGAGTTATTGAGTAATTTATTGTAGGGCATGAGAGATTCTCTTGAGAGGGAAGTTCCAAGACCTATCAAAACTTGGTTATCTTTATCTTTATTTATATAATCTTTTACTTTGATATAATCTAGATCCTGGATCATATCAGAGACCTACGAACGTTCCTTCCCAACACTCAATAGAGAACCCAAGAACGCATATCATTGTGCCCACATACACACTCACGGTTCGATATTCAAGAATATCGATCATCCGTGGGTCCACCAAGAGAGCGAGCTAGAGAGACAGCTTCATAGTTTTACAAACAATTCAACATGAATGACCTAGAGATCGAGTCATTTGCAAAGTAGGTCATATCAACAATGATACTAGGATGACACACTTAGCCTAAGTCCAAATATTGTAAACAACTTTATGGAATTGACTTGAATAAAGATCCACTTGTATGTTCATCACACTTATTCAATTCTTTATATAAATAGCGTATAGTTTCATACCATTAATCTAATTAATGCAGTTTGTTTGGATAATTCAATTTAATAAATTAATAAATCTTTAATAATTTTTTATAGGTGAAATTGTTATGAAAATGATAATCACCAATCGAATCGGAGACGTAAAACGTAAAAGAAGACAAGAACAAAAATCAACACATAGATTTACGTGGTTCACTAACGTTGTGTTAGCTAATCCACGGGCGGAAAGGGATAACACGTTTTATTCAGAGAGAATGTCGAAATACAAATTACAGAGTAATGAACATCACACTCAACGCTTGGATTTAATTTGGGCTTATATATGCACCCTCATTAAACCCTAATTACATATGCGTAAACTAAATTAGAAAACGCGCGCAGAAAACAGATACTGATGTGGAAGGCGCTCGCGCATAGGAATGCGTTCACACTGCAGAATGCGGAAATGCTAATGCATTTTCTTAACTTTAGCTTGTGAATCACTAACCCTAAATGCTAAATGCTAAATGCTAAATGCTAAATGCGTTCACGCAGCGAGACCCCCGACTAGTAATCGCGCATAGGAATGCGTTGAAGGCATATATGCAACAAAAATGTTATAAAATACAACCTACTAAGCTTTAAGGTACAAACTGTAAAACTTATGAGCGTACTTTATTTCTTGATTGGCCTCATCTTTCTTGCTGCCCGATCTTTTTCTGTTATTACTTCCTTGATTCCTTATACTAACCCTTGGCTAGTAAGGTATCTTGTAGTTCATCCAACATCAGTATTTTCATATTAAAAAAATGCTGTTTAGCTTTAACTTCTCATATCACTTTTGCATCATATAGCTGGTCAATTAATATGTAAAATTGGGTAAATTATAAAAGGATCAAATTAACACTATAAAATAAATGGAGCACACATGCAATAATTATGGGATTTCCTCCCATAATTATAATTATTATTACACATTATTTTACATATTTTACAAACACATCATACAATACCCTATTAAAGAAGTCCAATTGGGTGAGAACCCATTTGTTTGTTTAGTACCATAGAGCAACAACAAAGGGGAAGTCATAATCCACACAGAAACACTATTAATAATTGTATAATTTATTACATTGGTAGAGAGGAAAGTGTGATTGTTTTAGTACTTGTTTTGGTGCTTTTAAATGGCTCCCATCTTAGCTGAAAGGCATCCATCCACAGCTTCCTCAACACTCAAGAACACTTTCCCTTTGAGCTTGGCAACAAAATTTGCTATCTTTAGCTTGTGAATCACTTGCCATTTTGGATTTGCAATGGCCAACTGTACAGAAATGGCAAATTAAACAACTGCATAAGAACATAAAAACCAAATCTAAAATTGTTCTCATCTAATTGGTTTTATGGTGTGCCTAATTTAAAAAAAAAAAAAAAAAAAAATCATGATAAGATATGAATGACTGAAATTGTATTACTATATCAAGAAAAAAAAAAGGAGATAACTCTAGGTGAAAGACACTCAGAACCTCCCTAATTCATTTCCTATCAATACCCCTCCCTCTAATTTCTAACATTATCCCTATAATTTTCCTGATTCCTCTAATTAAGTTCCAAACCTATCAAAACAAAGATAAGCTTTTTAAAGTTTCTTGTTAAAGTTTTTTTTTGATATTCATGAGTGTTTAGGTTAACTTGCACGCACCTCGACTAATGTACGAGACATACTACCTGATCTTACAACATTTTATTGTCAAGAAAATTAGGTTCTCATTATAGATTGAACTCATCACTTTAAGAATTTTAAGATCTTTTTTCACCACTTGAGCCACTCCATGATGATTGCTTCTTGTTAAAGTTTCGGAAGTTGGCTTTATACATGTTTGTGTTTTTAATCATACTGATGAATTAGCCTAGAACCTATCATTTCTTATTATAATAATTAAATAACCTTCATTATAATTTTGTATTTTAAACATAGGAAGTTTGTTTATATTTTTATCATAATTGAAAAAAGATCAAATATAATCGACAAAATTGAAACATTATACAGTAAAAGATGGCAAGGGTGTTTCTAAAATAGAGATAACCTACCTCTACTCCACTGGCTGCCAAACTATCCTGAAGTTCTTCAAGCGAAGCAATTGCTGAAGTGTCAATGTTCATTAAATCTATATAGAAAAAAAAACTAACTAAGTATCAAATGAAATATCTTATAAAATAAAAAAAAATAAAAAATAATAATAAAGTCAAAGATTAACTGGAGAGGTCAATGACTAGGAAGTGAATGCTTCTCTTTGTTGGTGCCTCTTCTTGGCTGCTGATGGATCTCAAAATCCTAAATCACATACAAACGCACGCAAATATTGAATATAAAGCTGGAATATTGTTTTTCGATACTAACCAGAGTTGTAGCTTAACTGACATAATATATAATCTATATAACTTAGAGATCATGAATTCGAATCTCTATCACCAAATAATATTTCACGAGTCCTTACCTATCTTTGACGAAGTTCGCGTTAGCAAAGCAAAGCAACCCGGATTTAACACGGAGAACAAGGACTCCAGGAGTGTTGAGAGCCATTGGATATTGATGAATATCACAAAAGGTTTGAGTTCCAGGGACTTTCCCCAAAATCTCAGTTCCAGGTTTGATTGAGATTACTACTATCTTGGCAAATGATATCACTACCTGCAGTTTAGAGTATATTTTTTATGTTAAAAGTTGTTGACTAAAATCTGAAATCTAAAATCTATTTATGATGAGAAAGAATCACTACAACATAAACTGTTTTTGCCGACGGTTTAAATCGTCGGCATAAACACAAACAACGTCGGAATAAACTATTTCAACGCTTTTTTTTTTTTCGTCGCAAAAAACGTCGGATATGCGCTGTTGGCTTAGATTATGCCGAAGGTTTCTTGACACCGTCGGTCTAGACCTTCTACACCGACGATATAAAAACCGTCGACCTAAATCTTCTACCCAACTATTTCTTTACATGGTCTCATACTTTTAAAAATGATTGTAAAAATCATTTCTATAAACAAAATAATTATATTAAAAGCTATTTCCGTTATTCTAGATTTCATTACAACTATAAAAAGGGTTTTAAAAGTAAGTTTACCAGTCAAGAATTTATTAAATTAGAAAATCATAAAATAAAATAATCTGAAAAGGAATTTTATGAGGCTGTGATTGGGAAAAGTAGGTTATGCCAAGAACTTCTAAAAGGTTACTTTGTGAATTAGTTATTTAGCGAATTGTCCATTTAATTTATAAGCTTAAATGTTAGTTAAATCACTGAATTTTAGCTAATATTTTCTTATACTACCAAAACATTATTGTTCTAGTTATATTTATTAAAGTGAGCAATCATTAATTAAGATCAAAATTCGAATTCCCTCTCCTCACCCAAATAATTCAAACTTAATATTACTCTTCTTGTTAGTATAAATTAAAACAAAAGAAAGGAAAAATTGAAATGATGACCCAATCCTTCCACCAAATCAAGTGGACCACTTAACTTGTTTTTATGTGATGGAGCATATGTTTATATTATTAATATAATGAAGTGGATTTTTATTTAAATTTTAGTGTAATATGTATAAGTTCTTCTAGCCTAGCTTTCGATTTGTAAAGTTCCTATCGAACTAACAAAAAGTAATATTTAAATAAATAAAACAACGATGATGACCTAAAACACTCTTTTTTTAAAATTAAATGATGGCATATCATTTCATCAAGCTATGTATTTGACTTCAAATTAATCATAAGATATTTTATATACTCAATTATATATATATATTTTTTTTTTTGAGAAATATACTCAATTATACTTAAATTTGATGGGTTACACCTTCTAATTCTTATCAACTTTGGCCCCACTAATTATAGTAATTAGTGGGTTAGCTCAAACTTAAATCACTGTTTAACATATTTTCATAGTTATTTCTTAGGGGTGTACAAAAATCCGACAACCCGAAAAACTCGAACCAACCCAACCCAATTTTACGGATTGGGTTGGGTTGAATACATAAATGGATTGGGTTGGGTTTAAAATATGAAATTTTCATGGATTGGCTTGGGTCTAGGGTTGACTTAAAATCAGCCCAACCCAACCTGACCAACCCTAATTTATCATTTAGTTTAAAATATATATTTTTGTACCTATAACATAATTATTATATTATTTATATTATATGTATATGTATATTTATTTATTTATTTTATTATTATTATTTTTTATTTTTTAACATTTTTTAAACTTTCAACCTATTTATGAGGTTTCGAAGTTAGGTAAGTTTGAGTTTCGCATCTGCAATAAGAATCTACTTATGTTAATGTTCGTTTTACGTTTCTAGGAATAGAAAAAATGACATTAAATGCAAATCTATGAACCCGATAATCCAACCCAACCCAATCCAAAAATAAAAGGTTGGATTGTGGGTTGGGTTTGTGTCTTTAATTGGGTTGCGTTGGGTTGGAGAATTGACCAACCCGAATTTTTAGATTGGGTTAAAAATCACCTCAATCCAACCCAACTCAACCCATGTTCACCCCTAGTTATTTCTGTATAATTCATATCTGTGTTTTGCATTAACTATTCTCTCTCTCTCTTTTAATATGCATCCTAAATATTGTTTATCCTAATTTTATTACAATAATATACATCTCAAAAGATGGTTTATAATATTAACTCATTATTTTGACTTATAAACTTAATGTTTAGTTATCTACTATTCATATGTATTTCTCAAAAATCAAATTAAAAAAAAAAAAAAAAAAAAAAAAAAAAAAAAAAAAAAAAAAAAAAAAACTTGGTTTTGGTTCTGTTTTTGAAATTTAACTAAGACTTTCAAATGTCTCAAAAAAGATAAGAAAAGAAGCTCAATTCTTGAACACCAAAAACCAAAAAAATGTCTCTATTTCAAAACAGGTACATCAAATTACTAATTCAATTGTGCTTTAATATCTTCTTTTAAAGTTTTTCAGAAAAAAGAGGTAAAATTATTATTATTATTATTATTTTGATAAAAGATACTTGTGTAAAAAAAAAATAGAACATATATTACATAGTTCTTGCTATCATGATCAAGAAAAAAAAACTTCAGTTGAGCAGAGCTGAGCTTATATATATAGTAAAGAGGTCGTGATTGTTGAAAAGATTGAATTTAAGAAATCAAAACGCCACATTAATTCCACAAAATCATTAAAGATGTCACAATGTAGCTGTTATGCCATAATTGGCCTACTCTATGCCCTCCTACTTCTGATCGTGAAAAGTTGTTAGTTAAATTGTGACGGTCTCATCGAATAATTTTCGGTAAAAGTGATAGCGGAAATCCCTAACGAGATAAGAAAGGAATAGAACATACCGAGAGGAGGAGGCCCATTTCAACGGAAACGAAGAGGACGCCGAAGAAAGCAGCGAGGCAGACGAAGAAGTCGAGCTTATCGATCTTCCATATATTGTAAGCTTCATGAAGATCAACAAGGCCGGGAAGTGCGGAGAGAATAATGGAAGCGAGAATGGCGTTGGGAGTGAAATAGAGAAGCTTGGTGAAGAGCTCCAGAGAAACCATCACCGTGAGAGCCATCACTATGTTCGACACCGCCGTCTCGCATCCCGCACTGTAATTCACCGCCGATCGCGAGAAAGAACCTGCAAACATTTATAGCCATTCTATTTCAAGGCCTGCCTAATTATGATTTTCAAATCATGTTTAATTAATTAGGGTTTTAAATTAATTAATTACCAGTTGCTGTGTAGCAAGAAGTGAGGGATCCGACGATGTTCATGAACCCTAATGCCATCATCTCTCTGTTTCCATCAATGTTGTATCCTTTCATTGAGGCGAACGATCTGCCCACTGCAATGGCTTCCTGATAATAATTAACGAATCAATTACGACGTTTCTTTTAATTCTTTATTTCTCTAAAAAGGTCGATTTTTTTGTCAAGTTTCAAACCTTGTTGGAGATACCCACCTTGAGTGAGATATGGAATACTCCCCTCATTACCAATTGATTTTGAGGTGGAACTCCATATTCTCTAATATGGTATCAGAGCCCAATGTGAGTAATGACCCCCAAATTCCGATCCAACCCAAAATGCATTGAATTCTAAAGTGGGTGTGGACCCCACCCAAGCGGGCATAAGCTTAAGCGGGTATTTGATCCCAAAATTCGGATCCGACCCTAACAAAAAGTAAGCCAAAGCGGGTCTTTCGATCCACAAATTTGGATCAGGATCTAGTTCAAGATGGCATTTTCCGATATGGCCGCAATCTTGAGAGGGAATGTTAGAAATACTCACCTTGTGGCAATTGTCCCACGTTTAGAAAGGTGAGGATTCTACAACTCATTAATAAGAGATATGGAATACTCCCCTCATTGCCAATTGGTTTTGAGGTGGAACTCCATATTTTCTAATAAACCTAAACAACATTTTCAAAATTATGCATATGGCTTATTTAATTTTTGAAAATTAATTATACTCTATCTACTTTTTATAAACATTGAAATTCTTCTAATTCCCATATACTATTTGTATTACTTTTATCAACCTTTTGAAAAACCAAAGTATGTTTTGATCAAGACCAAACAAAAGTAGTTTTCCAAGACTTTTTTTTGCCCCCAACAAAAAACTAACTTAGAATCTAGCTAGAAATTCAACCGTGGATAGATTAGTAGAAAATAAATCCAATTTTCAAAAATCAAAATCAAGTAATTATGCAATGAATTTAGTAAGCAAACAAAAAAATTCAAGATAAAAATAGTATTTTTTTATAAGCACAAATTTCAAAAAGAAAAAGAAGAGGACGATCAAACGATACTAAACCGAGATAGATCGAGAGAAAAAAGAGAAGCGAACGAACCGTGAGGGCAACAACAGCGACGATGAGGCTGATCTTGGCGATTTGGGGGATGTGAGGGCTATGGATTTGGATGTGATGAGCAGAAATGGGATTGAGGCCGGCCGGGACTCGTTTGACGATCTTGACGCCATGGAGGTCAGCTCTTGTGAGAAACACTATAAGTGTTGACACAATTACACAAACAAGTGGAGCTATGGCTCCTAACCAGAACACTTTCTTGTACTTTTTCCCCTGCATATATATATACATACCAATCATTTTTTAACTAGCCTTATAGTTTTAGACCCTTCTCATACAAATTGATAAAATGTAATCATATTTTAAAATTTTCTAGAGGAAAAGAGTATTATAAAAAATAAGAAATCTATCCTAAGAATCAATTTTAAATTTATAAATATGATAATGATAGAGAGAATTTATGAAGTTTGACTATATATCAACAATGTTTAAGAATGAAAAATTAGTATGTATTTGAGTTTCCATTCATACCTATTTTTGATCATTTTTACAAAACAAACCACTTAATCTTTAATATTTAAATGTCAAAAAATTTGTAAAAAACTATTTGTTAAATTGGGGTCTATCATCTAAAAAAAAAAAAAAAAAATTGGAGTCTATCATGATAAAATTCGTAACACTTTCTAAATTCTCTTTACCATTAATCCAATTTAAACATCTTTTGACCGCCTTTACGAAACAAACCACTTAAACTATAAAGTTTTTTTTTTTTTTTTTTTTTTTTTTTTTTTTTTTTTTTTTTTTATATATATTTACTTTCAGTGATGTTTTGAAAAATCAAATTATTACCAAAGAATGCATAAATTATTACCATTGTTAAAAGTTCAAGACTTCTTTAGAAAATAAAAGTGTAGTTAAAATTAAAATTTGATCTTATATTTTGGAGATGATTAGAAATTTAGTTATTAATGGTTACAAAATATATATACATTTTTTTTTTATTTCAGATCGAAAATAATGAGGTTTTCTTTATGATGGATTATTTAGGAGGTTTAACCTATAATAAAAAGAAAAATACTGGCTTTTCAAAAAAAAAAAAAAGAAACATACTGTTTTTTGTTTAAAAAAATCATAGAAAAATTATAGCTTTCTTCAAATTAAATTGAGGCTAGATTATAATTTAAATAAAAGTGAAGAAAAGAAAAACAGGATTAAAATACTGAAGAAACACAATCATAATTCATAATCTTCAATAACTAAAAACTAACTACAAAATTTGTTATCAACAACCTAGCTCTACCAATGTTTTCTGTCTTAATAACATGAGGTTACTGATTTGAATTCTTATTCTTCCAATATTATTGAATAAAAAAAATAATTAAAAAAAACTACAAAATTTGCTAGGAAAACAGTATCTTCGAATTTTCCCAGAAAACGGGGAAGGTTCATTCAAGCTTTTACTTTTTATGGTGGTGTCATGATCATTTTTCTTTTTCTTTATTGCTTTTCCCATTACAGACCCAATTAAATCTCAAACTAACATCTATATCCTTTTCAGATTAAATATATATGTATACATACATATATATATTTATTTCAAGAAAAAAATACAAAAAGAAAAGTTTATCCTTTGTTTATTTATTTATTATTTTTTTAATTTTTGGTCGACTATTCGAGAGTCGCCCGGCGTAAGCACACTAACATAACCATAACGTAGCTTCGTGCTGGTCTACATTTCATAACCAAAAAAAGAAGAAACTATAAAATATTATACAACATAAAAATGGATAACTTCAAACTTAAATATAGTTCGATATATATATATATATATATATATATATATTATATAATTATAATTATAACAAAAGATTTATGGAATTAAATCACTCAAACAATTAACGTTTGTACAATTAGGTTAAATTATTAGTGTCTATTTTGCGTATTTGATCTTTAGAATCTTACTTAATATATGGTAATTAAAATTTAATGTGTACAATATATCTTATTGATAGATTCTTGAATTTCTAATTCTTATTTTAATAGATTATTGTTGACTTATTTAGAATACAACATTAAAATCACAAAAAAACTCAATAGAAACAAATATATTAATAACTAAAAGATCATGAATCTCAAAAGATTTTGAGTTTAAACATACCACTAATCTGGCGATGAGAATGAAGGAGAGAAACGAGGAGCCAATGATGAAGTTGAAGGGATTCCACTGCAGTAAAAGTCAAAAGGGGAGAAGTTAAAAGAAGTTAGAAAATAAAATTAACCTTTCCTACTTTACCTAAACATCCATTATATGACTCAATTATTATATCAATTTTGATCGAACCTGCAATGTTGGTGTTGAACTGATTTACACAACAAAACAATGAAATTATTGTACTATTAGTCTATTTAGTCTCGATTACTTTTTCTAATAGAAAATAAAGTAGGAACTTGAACTTATTGATTTGGGTAAATTTTTTTGTTTTAAATTATAAAATAAAAATGAATTAATAAAATTAATTACAGGGTCATGATGAAATGATCCAAACACAGCTTTGATAACAGAGAGGATATCAGTTTTGTTAGTGAAGTGAGAGATGCCAAGCAGCCCTTTGAGCTGTTGAAGCCCAATTACAATGGCAGCTCCTCCCATGAACCCAACTGTGGCAGCATGTGACACAAAATCCACCAAAAATCCCAGCCTGAAATGTTTCACAAAACCAAACATATTAAATATTGCTATAATTTCATTTTTTTCTTTTGTAAAATGATTATAAATATGAGCATTGATATTAATGATTATTATCCTATATTTTCTTATAATTCTCGTATTAATGCATATTTATAATATAATACTAAAAATTATGGATATAAATACTTTATAATTTAACTATATTTATAATGATTTTGTGAGAAGAATGTAGTGTTAGGACTCCACAATTAAAAAAGTGAAGAGTCTAATAAACTTTTATAAGATAAATAAATTACTTTTCTCATCATCAATTAATTTGGAGATAAATGTACACACTATCTAATACGATCATAACTTTTTTTTTAAAAACATAGAATAAATGCAACAAGTAATTAAGCATTGGAGTTTTAGAAGGATTTAGGGTTTGATAACCATTTTCCTACAAATAATATATTTACGGATGGTTTTTCATTTTCATCATAGTGCACACAAAAAAAAAAAAACTATTTTGGCAATTCTCATATGTCCTTAAGCGACATCGATGTAAATTCAACGACTATAAAGTTACGAGCTCGAATCCCTCAACCTCCAATTGTCATAGTCTAAAAAAAAATAAAAGAGAAAAAGTTGTGTTATGTCCCTACCACAGTGTAATGAAGTGCTGAAAATGGTCAAATTCAATGATTACATGGAATTGTAACGATAGAGTTTGTTTTGGGAAAAAAGAAAAGAAAAGAAAAGAAAGAGAGATGACCGAAAGAGTCCGAAGGCGGCCTGAAAGATTCCGGCGAAGAGAGTGGCGGTGAAGACAAGGTTTCTGTAAGCAAGAGGGTCGGCGGCGGGATCTTGAATGTCGTGTATCATCGCCGGCAAAAGCAGCGAAACTATGGCGACCGGACCGATCGCTATTTCCCTTGATGTTCCCAGCACTGAATAAACCAGCGGCGGCACTATACTTGTATCTGCCCGATTAATATAACCATCATTTTTTATAATTTATTCTAATAATATCATATGCTTTTCCAAATTAATAATAATAATTAATTACTTCTTCATCCTACCAACAACTTACACAGCCCGTATTGAGGATCAAGCTTCGCCAGATTTGCATACCCAATACTCTGTATCAAACAAATTCTCAACGATTAATAAATTTTATTTTCGAATTTATATGTTTCAATTTCCAATCCTCCCAAAAGTTTAATCCACTACCCTTTCTTCAAGTAATTAAGACCAAATTATTAATCTCATTGTTAGATAAAAAAAAAAGATTATAAGTAATCAAAACAAATCAGGAAACAAATAATTAATATAATTAACATGCATAATGAGGGATTAAAATTCAAGCTAATAGGATGATCTTTTCAGTTAGGTTTGATTATGACTAGTTTAATTATTTAGATAAAAAATTACATTGTGTTACTTAAATCAGAATTATCAATTTTCCACCAACGTGAGCAGATGCTCAACAACGCATTAGTATATGTCCAATGATCAAGAGGTCATGGGTTCGAATTCCCCCTACCCCAACTGTTGTAATCTCAAAAAGAATGATCAATTTTCCTAAACTGGGAAAATGAAATTTAATTAATTACCTGGGGAATGCAGAGGCTAGCGAGAGTGAAGCCAGCCAAGATGTCGTTCTTGAACTTGGTGGGGTTGTAGGTCCGGCCCCACGAGAGGATGGGGAAGATTGCCTGCAGAAGGGAACCAACCAGAGGGGTCCCGGTCTTCTTCTTCAGGGACGAAAGCTTTGCCGGATCGGGAAGAACCGTGTCCCGGAGAGAATCGATCAGCTCTCGCCCTAGCCCCGGGGGCTCTGGTGGGTTTGCCACCCACTTAGCCCTCTCTGTAGGGCTGCTCTTCTCGACGTCCTCAGCCGTCGAAGGCCCCGACATAGTCGGGGATGTATCGGTGTTGGCGACCGACATGTTTTGAAGTGTTTGGGGGAACGCTCGGAGAGCAAGCTCCGGCGAGAGTGAGAAACAAGGTTGGCTAGATTATGAATGGAGGTTAATTAGTTGCATGAAACTAAGCTGAGCTTGGCCAAGACGCAGCTTCAGTACAGAACTCAGGCATATATAACCACTCAAACTTTTTGAGGAATTATTTTATATTACGAGATGCCACTTCCACATCCTTCAAATATATATAAAAAGATATTCTTTTTTGTTCAAGAAATAAAAAGTTCCACTTCAAATTTATTTTTAAAATTTCAATTCATTTTTTATGACTTTTTTTTCCTTGAGTACATATAGGAGAAGAAGGACAAATACTGAGAATATCTAACTAGTTTACTATCAAACCATAAAATTATTGAGCATTAACCTATTTACTCATTTCCGATGAGTTCAGTCACTATTTTTAAAAGAATTAGAGACAATAGACGAAATTAGTTAAACCCGAGACATTGTCTGTAGAACAAAAACTTACCAACTTCTCAATTTATATATTGTACATACTTAAATTGCATTAAAAAATATAAAAAATGATGATTTGATTTATGCATGTTACCTATGTACTTGACAGATTATTATCCTCATATTCTATTGAAAAGTAGCCCAAAATATAACTAGGAAGTTTCGAATTAATTTTGCTTTTGTCTATTTTTCAAGTTATACATGTCATGTCAAATCATCAAATTAATTCAGGAACTCTTTCAAAAAAAAAAAAACAAATAATATATAGCTTTAAAAAATAAAATTTAAATAAAGAAAACCAAAATAGATCTTTATTTTTAATTCACAACATTTTACGTCCATTAAACTAAGTTCGTTGTTGACAGTTAGAATTAAAGTTAAGAGTATATACATGACTAAACCCATTTAATATTTAGGGATTAATAATAGACTTTCATAAAACAAAGACTAAATAATAGACCCAAACATTAAAAGTTTGGTAGTATATTAGTTAAACTGTATCCTCACATTATGTACGTATATACAACATTTATGGAAATGATCGAAAGAGTTGATGACTTAATAATTTTATTGTTTGATGGTAATCATGTTCAACACCATAATTAAAAGTTCGATGCTAAAATTCGATATTTTACTCTTATTAATTTAATACAGTATTGTCCCCTTCTTACGATTTATGGTATCATCACCTCCAACTTATACTAAAAAATAAAAACTATTTTATGGCTTAGTCACTTTGAAAACGTTGTTTTTTGTATTTTATCCTTCTCTTTTTTTTGAGAAAAATACATTGCCGATCCCATTAGAGTTTTGTGATTGAATATTGGTTATATAGAAGATATCCATAAAACACATTTAAAAATGTTAAGAAATATACTTACTATTAGTTTTTCTTAATGGAATCAAAGATCCATTTTAAACAAAGAATAAATACTCTTTTTGAAAAATGTTTCTTCTTTCTTTCCCTCTGCATATTCTTCTTCAATGAAAAATAATGAGAATGAATTGATTATTAGCGTTTGAAAGGTCTTAATAACAATTTGACCAAACCCACAATCTTTAACCATATCAATCCCTCCTAACTCTCTAAAGCTAAAAAAAAATTAAATTAATGTTGTTAGGATAAATTTTAAAGGGATTTTTGCAGGAATAGACCAAATTGATAAAATATTTACAACACTAGACAAATTTAAAAAAATTTAGCAACCATAATCATATATACGGTATAAAGTAATACTTTTTATACTGAATAATTGAAACATAATACAATATGATGAATATTATTTATATTGTATATTTGACTATGGATGCTAATATTTTCAAATTTGCCTAGATCTGTAATTATTTTGTAAAATAAAACTATCCAGTACAATTTCCCAATTTTAAAAACCTTTATGGAAGGATTCACATAGGAATTTATTTTTCAAATTGAAAAATAATTTGTTGTTGTCTTGTCTTGTGGTATTAATTTCTAGCTATTGAATGTGTTAGTGATGCGTTGGTTATCTTGATTGATGTTAATCCATTTTAACTACACAGTCACGTGTTCGATCTTGGAAATTAATATTTGACTCTCATATTATCTGAGTGTAGTAATGTCTTCTATGTAGGGTTTGTTTGTTCCCCTTCCCCAAGAGAACCAACGTCCTCTTCCGTGCTAATTCTCTTAGCGCTTTATCCGCATCATAAATGTCGCTTTAACCACCGCGACCATTTCCACGACCTCCTCGGCAGCGACATCTAGCCTGAAACTGTTGAGAATAAAGTACATTTTTCGTCTTTGATTGATTCCTTGGTCTGAAGCGTTTGCTCTTACGTTTCCTCTTTTTTCTTGTTCTTGTCTTGCTCGTGTCCCTAAAGAGAACAAACAAGCTCGTCAACATTGAGCGTCGTTAGGTCCTTTGACTCTTCAATTGCGCACACCACATTCTAAAAAATTTTCGTCAATGATCTCAAAATCTTCTCAACAACTCGCAGATCGATTAGTTTTTTGATATTGCGATTGAATTGATTCACCATCGTCTGCACATGCGTGCGTAGTCAGATACGCTTTCTGACTCATTCATCTTTATAATTGCTCTTCAACTCGCCACGAATAGTGTGGAGACGCACTTGCTTGACTCAGTCGGCTCCTTTGAACACATTTGCTAAAGTGTCATATGCTTTTTTTGAAGTTGTTGCACTCACAAACTTCTCAAAGCCTGATTCGTCTACTGCTCGGAACAATATGTACAATGTTATTTTATCCTTCGATCGCTTCTCTTTCAACGCTTTAGTTTGAGTCGTCGTATATCTCGTGGCACCGACTAGTTCTACGAAACCTTCTTTGACAACTACTCATGCATCATGAGGCCCGAGAAGAGCTTTCATCTGGATGCTCAAATTCTCGTAATTCGGTGTCGTCAAGCATGGTATCGCCATTTGATCTGTCACATTCGCCATCGACGCTGATACCAATTTGTAAAATCTCGAAAGCGAATAAAACACAAATAGAAACAATCCGCCAAGTTTTTCGCTTCGTGATTGGGGAGACAAGACACACAACAATTCTCTACAACACTTTTCTTTAATTCTCTAAAATCACTCTCTACAATTTTCTCTCTTACTCTAACACTTTCTCTACAATCCACAATCAAATCAACATCCTATTTATAGCCTATTACAAATTTGGTCTCCAAATTCTTACCAAAACATTTCCCACTAATTGCTCTATTAAGAATCCACTAATTTTTTAATTAACTCCTTAATTAAATACACATTAATTCCTTAATTTTCCATCCAATAATTCCTCAATTAATCATCTTAATCTTACTTTAATCTTAATCTTAATTTTAAAACCTTAAAGTGTACCTTAGGGGGAGAATCATTTTTGGACAATTTTGCCCCTAAGCCACATTAGATATTTCTCTTTACCCATTTACATTCTTATTATGCATTTATATTAAATATCTTTTAATTATATTTATAGAGTCGTTATGTAGGTTTGGAATCTCAAAAGTTTTGCAACATTCATATTTTCTACAACTATAAAATGACATGTCTTCTGCTTCTTTTAACAAAAAATAGTTGTGATTTCTCTTTTTCTTATTCCTATATTTCATCTTCATTTTTCTAAATTTTCTTTTGGATTCTCTAAATTATTTATATTACATTATTTAATATAACATTCATCTTAATATTTGTTGCAATGTCAAATTTCTTTTTTGAAGGTAAGATAGGAAGATGATCAAGATTGAGCTGATATATAGTCATCAGATTTTTTACTAACTTGAGGTAAAAAAAAAAAAAAAATATGAGATTCTTGCTTTTGAAACTCAAATCCTTGAAATTTTACACATTTTTAACATAAACATGAATTTATTTGCATTTTACAAATTATTCAAGAGATATTGATGACATGTTATGTTTTTATAATTATTTTCAGCCGTTTTTTTAATGCTTATTAATCTTTGCTTCTCAGCTTCAAGACACAGCTAAGGATAAAGAGAAGAAAAAGTTGACAATTATAAATTATGATTGCTCAAATAAAAAATCTGACATTATACCTAAGAAAGTGAAGAGGTATATGTACGTCTTAATTTTTTTGATTTTTCAAGTTCCAATAAGATATCACCCAAATTCTTTCTTTTCTTTTTAATTGTGTATTAATATGCTATCATGAATTTTACCAAATATAATTATTAATAGTTATTCAAAAGGGAATTTGCGCTGTATAGCAAATTTCCTACTCTGCATTAAAATTATAGCAATTTTTTAAAAATATTGCAAATATAGCAACTTTTTTTGATAGACTCTATCAAACACTATTGATGGAGTCTATTAGACAC
>JBBMEF010000023.1:13064894-13099772 GCA_037832685.1 Sicyos baderoa
GGTTGGGTTGTGTCTTTAATTGGGTTGGGTTGGGTTGAAGAAATGACCAACCCGAATTTTTGGGTTGGGTTGAAAATCACCTCAACCCAATCCAACCCAACCCATGTTCACCCCTAACTGCCAACACGAATATAGCTCTAACGACATTTTGTATGACCTGGTAACATAAGATTATACGTTTGAATCCCCTTCCCCTAATGTTGCTGTGTAAAAAAAATGATGTACAGCTTAAAAACAATATTTCAAGAAAGTGGGCATTTTCTAAAATAGAACGAGTTTAATTTTAAATAAAATTATTCAGTAATTTCAACTCATAAAAATATGCTACTAAAAAAACTCTTAAAAACATATATGAATTATTTCACATCAAAATTGATATTTAAGTTAAATTATATGTGTATATATATTAATTTTAAAAATTGACAACAATTTGAGAGATAATAGTTGTTTTATAGATAATAGAACTTCCTATTTATTTATTTTTACTCCATAGGAACTTCAACAAGAGATAGCTGCATTGAGACAACAGCTTCAACTTGCAGAGCACGAGCTCAGGTGTTTTTACTTCTTTAATTTTAATCCTTTTATAAAAACTTGTTTGGAAAAATAGTTTATTTTAGTTTCTACCTTTTATCGTTGTTTTTTTTTAGAAGATTTTATCATTGTTTTTTAATCTTTATTTAAAAAATCGTTTAGGATGATATTTTTTTTATTAACTTTAAAACTTTGACTAAAATAAACTTTATATTTTACAAAAATATTGATGAAATAAGTTTTAAATAATTTAATTTCACATTTCAACCAAAAATAACTATGTATTTTTCTTTTTTATATTAAAGATTATTCGAACCTGATCCTCTTTCATTCACATCAAATGCTGAAATAGAGTCGTGTGAGAAGAACCTTCTAGACGTTTTGGCTCGTATTACTCAGAAGAAGGTACAAATTACATAAGAATTTTTTAATACTGTTTTTCATTTATAATTATGTACATTATTGTAGATATTAAAAATTATTTTTTTTATCTTTTAATTAAAATTTTCTTTTCACAGAAAGATCTATTAAGTAGTCATTTATCTCCTTATGAAACTGCAAATCAACTTCAGGTAATTAAAGTTCATACTATTTATACATATTTGTACTTTTTTTTTTAATTTAATGAAATAGTTATTTTATTTGGTAAAATAGATGTATTTGGAATCACAAGAGGGAATGCCAACATCTTTTGATAATGATGTTGCTAATTGGATGCCCGAAAATGGCCAAAATCCGACCCAAAATTGTGTTACATCCGAGTCATCTTCAATTCCTCAAAGGTATATTTAAGGTTAAGATATCATTTAAATGTGTTTTGGAATTTGTTTGATTTTGGTCCTTAAAATGGATACAAACAATAAATATGAAGTAAAATTTCATCAAAATTAGTTCAATTATAATAATAATAATAATAATAATAATAATAATAATAATTTTAAACCAACGGTTTTAGAGGTCATATACTCAAGAACTAATTTCTTAAATATTTTTTTACAACAAAATATTACAAGGTAGTGACTGTTGGGTGAGAATAGCATAAAAATTATTTCTTTTTTAAATAAAAATCAAAAATTAATTCCTTGTTTTTTTTTTGAATAAATTAATTCCTTGTTAGTGAAATGACTAGTCATCCAGAAGTGGAGAACTATACAAAAATGATACTTTAACTATCATGAGGTGGCTCAATTGGTCAAAGGGGACTTTGAGGTGCGTAAGATGATGAGTTCAAACTTCATAGTGGTCACCTACTTAGAAATTAATTTCTTACATGTTTCCTTGACATCCAAATATTGTAGGGTCGGCAGTATGCCCGAACAGTCACGGATAAAAAAAAAAGTGTTTGTTTTTTGTAAAATAAAAAGGGTAAATAACCACACTTCTAAAACTCCTTATTTGTATTTGGTTGTAAACCAACCACCCTTAATCACCCATCAAAGTCTATATCAAATTTTCCATTAGACTCTTCATTAAACCTCACATCAACCACTACTAATACAATTCTCAAATGAGTAATTAATTACTCTAACCATCACTATTAATCTTTAAATGAGTAGTTAATTATCTCAATTACATTTAACATCAATTTTCAAACGAATAATTAAGTACTCAAATTATCATTTAACTCTTCCATTCCACTCTACTTTACTCTTTTCTACCGAATCAAACACACCCTAAATGTCTTAATTGACATACTAAAATCAGATTGGATTATCTATTATATTACAATTTATTTTTGGTTTGTTCTAAATATTGTGTTTAGTGGTCACTATCCAACCACAGTTTATGATCAAGTAAACCAAGCAAGCAACATGAACGTGGGGTCATGCAACATCGGTGGCTACGAGCTCGCAAACCCGAGCGACGATGGCTACCCTTCTTGGCCCAACAACTTCACTGCAACTCAGCTCCTCTCGGCCTCATTCAATCCACAAACCTCATATCATGACATTGTAAAGGTTCATTCTCTACACCTCAATTCTACAATCTTTTTTGCCATTTCAAATGATATTTTTACAGCATTTTAATAAGAGTGTTTGAGACATTGAATGGCTAACGTATCATTATTTGCATGTAATGGTTACATTAATGTAGGTAAAATCATTCTCTACACCTCAATTATTTGCATGTTCTTACCCCTATTAAGTCTACTAAGTTTTACTCCATCATGTTAGGTTTTGATAATTTTTCTTATTTATTTTGAGGGTAGCCATGCTTTTAATTTATGGGTTGTTTTAAACTTTAGAGTAACGTTGATATTATCCTTGTATTCAATTGAAAAATAATAATTCATTTAATGAAAAATGATATTTATGTTTTTGTTGATTATAGAATGAAAATATTGGAGGGCCTTGTATGAATACAATGATGTCACAACAGCAAATTGATACAGTTTCGAATGGGAACCAAATGCCTCCAAGTGATGGAAGTGCCAATTATGACGATCGCAAGTTGCCTCAACTTGATTGAATTCTCACCATTTGTGGGTATATATATTTATATACTATGTATACGTTTTGTATTTTTTGTGGGACGAAATTGTTAATTAACATTTTAAAGTTATTTCATTAAATTATTTGACTTTAGTTTAGGGTTTTAGAGAATTTTGGGGTACATAAGGTGATGAGTTCAATCCATGGTAGTCACCTGTTTAAAAATTAAACACCTACAAATTTACTTGACATCCGAATATTGTAGAATCAGGCGATATATTCCATGACATTAGTCGAGATGCACGATAGGTCAGTCAAGTGCCGACGCTTGTGGGATGAACACAATGTCAGTCCCTATGAGTTGGCTCAAGGCTGACTCTCAAGGTTTAAGTCGAGCCCAGCTTACTTTCTCTCGCGGTGAACCATAAGTGCATTGTCCTTTTCAAGTAACTTCGAACAATTTTTTAGTATGTTGATGTACAACTTGAGGAGTAGGGGTGCACAAATAATCCGACAACCCGAGAAACCAGAACCAACCCAACTCAATTTGTCGGGTTGGGTTGGGTTGAATACATAAATGGGTTGGGTTGGGTTCAAAATCATGAAATTTTTATGGGTTGGGTTGGGTCAAGGGTTGACCTAAAATCAACTCAATCCGACCCACCCGAATTTCATATTTAGTTTAAAAAATATATATTTTTACCTATAACATAATTATTATGTTATTTAATTATTTATATTATATGTTGTATATTTATTTTATTTTATTATTATAGTTAGACTTTTTACTTTTTAATATTTTTTGATAAACCCAAATTTTTGGATTGAGTTGAAAATCACCTCAACCCAACCCATATTCACCCTGTGAAGAGTATAGAGATGAGTGTGAAAGGTATGTGTTGTCATGTATTAATATAGACGTTTTTTTTTAGAATATAGACGTTACACTTAATTAAATATTAAAACGATTTAAGCTTTTTTTTTTTTTTTTTTTATATTGTTTAAGCGTGTTTTTTATTCATACAAGAGGTAGGTTGATTTTAGTATGTTTTTTTCTCACATGGTTAGGATAAGTATTAAAAAATAAAAAATATACTTAATTTTAACTAATTTTATAGATCATATCCATTTCAATTTCCAGTAACTTTCCGTATATATCACTATCTATATATAATTAAGTATATGTTATTAGGTGAAGTCAAATTAGCCCGGTTATAAAAAATAAAATTCAAATTTAGCACCACCACCACCAAAAGTAAATTACTATTATGTCAAAAAAAAAATAGTAATTAGTTCCTACAAAAATTTGAGTCCATTTGGTTGTTGGGAAGTTTGTTTCATTTTGATTTTGTTTTTTTAGTTCTAAATTCAATTTTTTTTTAAAAAGTTCTATAATAATGGAGAGTTGAGGATTCGAATTTACGACCTTTTGATTATTAAGTATACACTACGTTCGGCCAAAGGTAGCATAGCATTACTGACATCTTGTACGACCTAGTAACCATGAGGTTACATGTTTTCTTCATTCTGTGGAAACCGCATTAGAAACCATCAATAAATTCTCGAATGGAGTAGATATAATTTTGGATATTTAGGACCCGTTTTATAATCATTTGGGCCCGTTTAATAATCATATCGTTTTTTGTTTTTTGTTTTAGTTTTTGGTTTTTTGTTTTAAAAAATAAAAATGGTATATTGTTAGATAACTGATTTTAGTTTTCTGTTTTTAAAAACAAAAAATCAAAAAACATATTTGATGACTGTTTTTTGTCTTAAAATATCACATTTCACTTGGATTTTTTTTTTAAGTTTATTATTATTTTTTCTTGATTCCTTGATACATTTTTAAAAACAAAAACAAAATTTTGTTTTTAAAGGTTATTTTTTTTTAGTTTTTATAATTCCTTTAATATTTTAAAAATGTTTTTAAAATTTGAAAAACAAAAACTAAAATTAGTTATCAAACAAACTTATTTTTAAAATATTAAAAACAAAAACAGAAAACCAAAAATAAAAAGATTATCAAATGAGGCCTTGATTTTTTGTTTTTAGTTTTTGAAATTTAAGTCTATTCTCTCTCTCTCAAATTTCCTAACAACACATTATTATTCTCTCAATTATTCAATTATTATGGTATCAGACCATAATAATTTTTTCGCTCCAATATGATTTTTTTTAATCTCAAAATTCGTTATTCGATTAAATTCTACCTATCCGTGTGCACCAATTTGTCTGTACTAATTTTTGTGCACCAATTCGTCTCCAAATTTCTCCACCAATCAAAAGGAAACAATATTTTTGGCCTTACAGATTTCTGCACCAACTCGTCATCAACAAATTTATTTTTGCTACACGTTTGGCATTTATCGTTCCAGATCTCGTTGTTGAAGGATAAACTCGAAGTATTCTTGCAGCAGGTTTTCAAATTTATTATTATTATTTTTTTGGTATTTTTTTTCTAGAGGCCAATTATTTCAATCATTGGGATACAGTAAACTACAACTACCATATTTTTCTCAATGGAGTCTATTTCTAAAGCTATATAGTAGCTTCGGCCTTCAAGCCAGGTACACAAAATTTTGGTAGTCAATGAATTTTAGATTTTGGAGCTTCTACCCATATTTGTTATTTAAAGAATGCTTTCCTTAGTATGAAAAGTCTTGAGACTAATGTGGTCCTACCGAATAAGGAAAGAATTAGTGTGCATTATGCTGGTGGTGATATAGTTTTGAATGACTCAATCACTCTCAGAAATGTTTTGTATATTATTATCTATAAGTGCTAAGACGATTGGAATGGGTAGGATTTGTGAAGGCTTATATGTGATCGACGATTTTATTTCGACGATCACATATAAGCTTTTACTGTAAAAAGTCCTAGTTTAGCTTCTTTATGGCACTCTCGTCTTGGCCATCTGTCTGTTTCAAGACTTACTGCTTTGAAGGACATTATTCCATTCAATTCCTCTCATATAGACTTACCACATTGTGGCGTATGTCCTTTGGCCAAGCATAATCGTTTGCGATTTGTTTCTCAAAATAAAATTTCCTCTGAAAATTTTGATCTTTTATACATATTGGATGTTTGGGGTTCTTTTTCTATTGTTTCTCATGTTGAGCATAGATATTTTTTTTACCCTAGTTGACGATCATAGTCGATACACATGGATTTTCTTACTCAAACACAAATCGGATGTCATTAACATTATTCCCCAATTTTTTAAGCTTGTTGTGACTTAGTATAACAAGGTTATCAAAGTTGTTCGATCAGATAATGCACCCGAGTTGTTGTTTAATGAGTTCTTCAAACAGAAAGGAGTAAAACATCAATTTTCTTGTGTGGTTAGGCCAGAACAAAATTCAGTGGTTGAAATAAAACATCAACATATATTGAATGTTGCTCGAGCTCTCACTTTCGAGTTAAAAATTCACATTTCTTATTGGAATGAGTTCATTTTGACGACTGTGCATCTTATAAATCAAACCCCATCACCGATTTTGGAATGAAAAACTCTTTTTGAAATTCTTAAAGGCTCGCCTCCAGATTATTCGTCTCTTAGAATATTTGGTTGTTTAGCACATGCTTCCACCTTGGTGATGCACCGACATAAATTTTCTCCACAAGCTATTCCGTCTGTATTTTTGGGGTACCCACTTAGTGTCAAAGGTTTTAAACTGTTGAATTTGGAAACTCATGAAGTTTTCCTATCTAGAGATGTTGTGTTTCATGAACATATTTATCCTTTTCACAAACTTAACATATGTGATGCAGATAAGGTTAAGAATTTATTTCCTCACGATGTTATTCCAACTTCTTATGATCTTTCCTTGCCAAATGATGATAGCTCGAGGCCACTACATGTCGAAATATCGGAACCAGGCAGGTCTCAATTTGCGACATCTGGGCAGTCCACGGTCGATGCTCAAGCTAGGCCTACCCAGTTGATCCTCGAACATGTAATGGCACAGTCGCCCATGTCTCCCACTGATGATGCTCAAGTTAGGCCTTGATACCTCTCAATTAGAGAGTATTTTAGCCCTAAAATAAGGTGTTTTTAAGTCATATTCTTGCATTAAAACATTCATTTGGTAGCTAGAATCACCTTAGAACAGAGAAATACATATAAAATGCAAATCATGTTGTAAAAGAGACAAGAATTAGAAATCTTTAGAAAAATAGAGTTTTTGAGTCAAAATGAATACTTTTCAGCATTATCTTAAGCATTTCTGGAACCTTTGACTTGTTGGAATTATTCTTATCGTTTCAGGGTGTTGAATATAAAATTGCTGAGGCAAAGTCTGATCAAGAGAGAATGTTTGAAAGTGAAGAATCGAGTTTATGAAGAAAATTTTACAGCTTCCAGCATTTATCTACGCATTCGGTAGATCCCAACAGATGTTGTGGTCCCCTCTTGTGATCCTGGCGAAAGTTGCATGACTGTGGTCCCCCATTGATGATGTCACGTTGGAGTAGTGGGCAAGCCATCTTCAGATTTGATCTCAGCCGTTCATCTAATTTTGGGGAGTCTATAAAAGCTTGCTATGGAATTTGAATAGGCTTCTTCTTCCACTTCGTCTTCTTCATAGTTTTTCGCCATTTTTACACTTTTGGGGCTCATTTCGGATTTCTGCTCGAAGCTGTCAGATCGCCGTTGGAGTCTGCAGCATCCTTTTACTGCATTTCTGCAATTCAGTATTTCGAACTTTCTACTCTGTTTTTCGTAGTTTTCCTGCTTTCTTAGTGTAGATCTTCGATTTATGAGCATGAACGTTAGCGATTGCTCGAGTTTGTAGTTCGTGGTTGTTTTCTATCGTATTTCATCACATTTTCTTAACTCTTGAACTTCTTACTCTGTTTCGTGGTTGAATTGAAGTTAATACGAATTGAATTGTTGTTTCATTGTTCATCTGTTCATCTGTGAAGTTTTCTATAGAATCGACGTTAAATTCTCATGTCTACAGCATTTGATTTCTCTGTTTTCGTTGTTTTCTGCATAATCATGAGCTAAATCTGTCCAGGTGAAGGTTAGGGAGGTTGAATGTGAGATTTATGCCTCGGGAGTGAGCATGGGGATTTTAGGCTATGTTATCATAGATGCATTTCATTTATAGCATGTATCGTCTGATCACCCATGCATTTTAGACTAGAGGTAACCATTAGATTCAGTGTAAGAACTCTTCCTGTTAAGAAGGAGGTCAGAGATGATCACTTCGCTAGTGCGCATTTCGTGCATAAGAGCCTCGGACTTTGATGCGAGAGTGCAAGTTCGAGGAGCATCATCGCATCTCGAGAGAGAGCGTTAGGATTCACGTTGTACGTAGCTTTCTTCTCACCGATAGTCTCATTCCTGTTGCATATTGATTGCATTCATAACTTCCTTAACCTTATCCTATTTTATCAATTGAAGTATTCGTCTCTTGTTTGAAGCATTTACTTACGCATTTATCTTGTTTATAGTTTATTTCTGTGAATGCGATATTCCTTGTTGACAACAATCTGTATCGCATTAGCATTATAATTCAGTTTACGTTTGAAACCAGTGATACAACCGAATTATCCTTTACTTTCTGTACTTGACTTTTCAATTAGCACTTGAATTGATTTCTACAATCCTTGTGGGAGATGACTTTACTTATCACTTGATGCAAAAAGACCATGTACACTTGCATGTTATGAGTTGAATGCTAAGGATATCGCACTTAACAGATTATATTCGATTAGCTTTATATTCAATTAAATAGCATTGTCAACACGTATCAGGCCTATCCAGTTGATACCTGCAAATATAATGGCACAGTCGCCTCTGTCGCCTATTATTGACTCTAGACATAATCAAGAAACTACGAGGGAACAGTTTGTTCCGGACAATGTTAACCAAGAGATTGTGATAGAACCGTTGGTTCCCGAAAGTGTTGATGTTCCTACAATTCCTAAGACTACTATAGCCACTCGGCCACCCGAGCGCTAGTCATCTCGGGTCGTAAAAGCGCCAGCATATCTTGCTGTTTACCATTGTAGTTTGCTCTCTCAAACACCTTTGCCAAAAATGTCAACTCGTTATCCATTGCATCATCATGTAAGTTATGATGCGCTTGGTACTAGTTTCAAGAATTTTTCCTTACAGGTTTCTGCTTTATATGAACCACAATATTATCACCAAGCATTACCTCATTCGGAATGGCGGGATGCTATGCATAGTGAACTTCAGGCCATGGAGTCTAATAAAACTTGGACAGTAGTTCCTTTGCCAAAAGACAAACAATATGTTGGATGTCGGTGGATATACAAGATTAAATACAAGGCTGACGGATCAGTGGAAAGGTATAAAGCTCGTTTAGTGGCCAAAGGTTATACTCAACAGGAAGGTCTGGATCTCATTGAGATATATTTGCACCTGTTGCAAAATTAGTGACTGTTCGGGTCCTTCTCCTTTTGACAGTTTCACGAAATTGGCCGCTTTTACAACTAGATGTGAATAATGCATTTCTTCATGGAGATTTGACTGAAGAGGTCTACATGGATTTACCACTTGGGTATTCTCTTGATAAAATCAATCCTAGTAGCTCCAAATTAGTGTGTCGATTGCACAAGTCTATATATGGTTTAAAGCAGGCATCTTGTCAATGGTATGCCAAGTTTTATTCCACCTTGATTACACTTTGTTTGTGAAATCCAAGTCAGACTATTCTTTATATATTTATTCGCGGTACGAGTTCTAGTTTCATTATCGTCCTAGTTTATGTCGATAACATCATAGTTAATTGATGATCTTAAAAAGCTTCTACACCAATAAATAAATTTGTTTAAATTCAAATATTTCAAACTTAGAGATCTACCGGTTGGGCCCAATAAATAAATTTGTTTGATTCAAGATTCAATTTCAAAAAATTTGAGAGATGAAAAACAGGGGAAAGAATCATACCAGTAAAAATGTTACCAATTAACAAGAAACAAGTTCTGAATATATATCAAAATGTTGTAAAAATTCTAAAAGAATGTAGAATTACATCCAAATCTGAATCAAACAAATCAAACCCCAATACATTTAGAGTCAAATGAAAGCAACCTCCAAGACCCAAATCTCCACCATGAGAGTTAAAACCTCAATCTTCAAACTCCCAGCACCGCTCGAGAGATGTTGATGAAGCTACGGTGTGGAGTCTTGCAATTTTTTTATTACGACTTCAAATCTCTGTGTAGAAAATGAAAAGGAAAGAAGGGTACAAAAGGATAGATGAGGAAGTAGATGAAAGGAAAGAACACCCATTGTTATTTTTTTTTGCCACATCATCACAATTTTAACCATGGTTAATTATTTTTAAGACTATTTTTAAGTTTTTCTCTTTTGAAAGTCTAGGGACCAAAATAGAACAAACATCAGAGTTGAAAGACTAAAATGGTATTTTAACCAAAAAAAATTATTATAAAAAGACGTCTTTATTTATTTTAAAAAAGAACCCTGGTTTTGGTTAAAATAAATGTATTTAGAATTTTGACCTTCAACAATGGCGACTACTCAACATTACCTAACTCCGTCTTCCGATGAGAAGTTTCCGGCAGCCGTCGTTTCTACCAACCCCCCGTCTCTTCTACCAACCCATTTTTCTTCTTCTTTTTCTTGCTCCTCTCTCATGGCGGCTTCTGGGTTTATTTAATCTCTCTGTTCCCTCTTCTCTTTTTCCACATTTTCTTTCTTACTTAATCATCAGCTCTTGCCATGGCTAATTTCTTGCAGACTTCACCTAATGCTTCTCGTCTCCGATTCCGACACCAATTTCCGGCCGCTGATTTTGCTTCGGACCCTTCTCTTGTATCCGTTTCTTTCCCCTCTAAGCTTCTTCCTCCGTCGTCCCTCAAGTATGTCTTCTTTCTTCTCCATTAATTTTTTTTTATTCGATATCCGTGACTGTCCGGGGTAGGAAATTAAGATAGTCTCCATGGATTGAATTTATCACCTTATGCATCTCAAGACCGTCTTTGACCAATTGCACTTCAGGATGGTTCATATCTAATACTCCCGTTGACTATGAGGCCATGTTTGTGGGCCGTTTTATGAGATGGGGATTGAGTTATGATACAACCGATGTTTGGCCTAGTGGTTATTAGTAACCGATGGGTTGGAAGAACTTGGCTCAACCCCAAGACATAGTTTCACATGACCTCTGTCACCGTTTTACATCACTCATGTCTTCGTTTGAGATTAGTTATTTCATCTTTTATGTTATAATAAACATATTCGGAAGATGCACAGATCCAAACAACAAAATTAAGCTAGCATAGTTGACATCGATTTGGAGTGCTATTAGGCTATATGACTGTAGTATGTAACAGAACTAACGAACTAAAAACCTCACGGCTATGTCTAATGCGAGTTTACGTCCCAGAATTCAAAATCCTAGCCATTAAGTAACATACATATCCCAAACACTCTTCATACGTTGGCCTTGAGTAAAGTGGTAAGTTCATATTTCAGTTGAAAGATGCGAGAATCGTTCTTTCTCCGTGAGCAGTTCTTCAGATGAAGCCAAATCGCATGTGTAGAATCAGTGAAGAGAATACTAGAAAACATTTATCTTGAAACGGAGTTAAAGATCCAAGAGGTTACAATGCTGTCATTCCAAATCCAAGAGTAAGCATCAAACTAGTTGGTTTTGTGATTGTGCTGTCGTAAATTCAAGCTTATTTCGAATGGAGAGGAAAAGAAGCATAGAACAACTTAACATTGTTGTCGTCGGTCAAAAGTTTTGAGACAAGAATGAGATTTGAAGAGTCATAGTGATTCAAAAAACAGGGATTATTGTGAGCATCCGATGAAGGTTGACTAAATGGAGCAGAAGAGACGGTAGTGAGAGAAGGTTCGATGGTCATGGCAGTGAGAAAGAATCCAATGAAATGCCGCGAGACGACAAAGACGAAATGAAGAAGGGAAGCCACGAAAGAGAGAGAAAAGTACTAGGTCAACTGATACCATTTTACACAAGAAAATGAGGGGAGAAATGATACTTATCATTCATGGGATATTTATACAACCAGATAAAACTAATCATCAAAATAGTTTCACAACAGAAAATGTTAAAATAGATTTTTACAAGGAATGAATCACCCAACAAATATAACTAAGTAACCAATTTCCCATTACATCTCTAACTGCTGGGAGTTCATTGTTATCTCTCTCTTTTTCTCTGTCCTCTGCTGCAACCTTGCCATTTTGATTATAGGTCTCTGCAGTACACTAAGAAGCCAGTAATGGCTGCTTCTGACCATGTGAGTGTGGACATCTCTTTGAGCCCAAGAGTGAACTCTGTTAAGCCCTCTAAGACAATGGCCATATCCGATCAGGCTACTGCTCTTGTGCAAGCCGGCATTCCTGTGATTCGGTTAGCTGCCGGTGAACCTGATTTTGATACACCTGCTCCAGTTGTTGAGGTTTATATAATCTAAACCCAAAACTTCTATGTTCATTGTCTAAGTTTTCTTTTGATTTTTGCATGTTTACACATTTCTACTCATGGTAACTGATTTTGTTACCCCCAATTAAATGTTAGGCTGGAATGAATGCAATTCGGGATGGCTACACTCGCTACACACCCAATGCAGGAACATTGGAAGTTCGCCAAGCAATTTGTCATAAGCTGAAAGGTTAGTTGTGTTAGGGTATCAGTTTATAGAGTTGTGGTTGAGTTTTGTACTAGCTTCATTTTCTTGATGTAAGAGTATTCTTTATGTCTTTAGAGGAGAATGGGATTTCGTATACACCAGACCAAATATTGGTCAGCAATGGCGCCAAACAGAGTTGTCTTCAAGCAGTTGTTGCTGTTTGTTCTCCAGGGGATGAGGTGAAGGTTTTCTTGTTCTTGTAATGGATATAATGAATATAATGAATTCATACTAAACCATCATGGAGTGGTCTAGTGGTTAGGAGGGTCCTAGAGGGCTATGCGTTCAATCCATGATAGTCACTTACCTAAGAATTAATTTTCTACGAGTTTCCATATATCCAAATGTTGTAGGATTAGGTGGTATGTCCCGTAACATTAGTCAACATGCGTGCAAGCTGGCCTGGACAATCGTGGATATAAAAAAAATAATGAATTCATACCACTCATTGCCGGTTAAGAAGAGATATGATTAAGAGGAACAATAGTTCAGTTTTTTTTCATTGAACTAGCTTATTCTTGGGAACTGTTGAGGCAATATGTCAAGCAGTAACCAATGTGGTGTAAAGGAACCCGATTCATTTGTATTCATATTTCTAAATCTTTTTCCTCTCAGGTCTTAATTCCGGGTCCATTTTATGTAAGCTACCCAGAAATGGCAAGGCTGGCTGATGCAACTCCTGTGATTCTTCCATCAAATATTGAGGATAACTTTCTCTTGGATCCAAAGCTTCTTGAATCGAAGTTAACAGAGAAATCGAGACTGCTAATTCTTTGTTCTCCATCCAACCCGACAGGATCTGTTTATCCGAAGGAATTACTGGAAAAGATTGCTGAAATTGTTGCAAAACATCCTAGACTTCTGGTGAGGTTTCTTTACCTGTGCTGAAAGTAACCTATTGGACTGTTCGATCTTAAATGATCTTTGCTTTCTTTGCAGGTGCTATCTGATGAAATATATGAACACATAATTTATGCTCCAGCAACTCACACAAGCTTCGCATCTTTGCCAGGAATGTGGGAAAGAACTTTGACTGTTAATGGGTTCTCTAAGGTAATTGAAGTTTTATTTTCTGATCTTTAACTACTACCAACTATGTGTCCCCTGGGTCAGCGCAGTTTTTGAGCGCCTGGTTGTTGGGGGTGTGCCCCCCTTAACATCCCATGTTCGAGATGGGTGTGGAGATTAATTTCCTAGGTGCTCCCCTTCGCATCTTTGGTCCTACAATGTATCTTGGTACCACAAAGACGGACTAATGGTGCCTCGATTAGCGAAGCTCCAAGTTCTTGGGTCATAAAAAAAACTACGTCCAGCTATGTGAAAGTTCATATTTGATCTCTGTTTTACAATTGCTTAACATTTGAAGTTAAATGTTTTCTTAGACCTTTGCAATGACTGGTTGGCGACTTGGATATCTTGCTGGTCCTAATCACTTTGTTTCTGCATGTGGAAAAATCCAGAGCCAGGTATGTTATATTATAACTTTACTATTTCTCATATCGATTTTAAACGTTTTGAGTTGATGGAATTTTCAATTGTTCTCAAACTCTTGTTGTCATTGCATTATTTTTTTTAATTTTCTTTCCTTTCTCCTGACTTTATTACTTACATATAGCCATGGCAATTTTGAAAGTATTTATCTTCAGAGAACTAAATTATCCATGTCTAGTCGGTGCAGTCTGTTATTATTATCTCTTATTTAGCTTAGTTTTTTCCATAGAAGTTCTTGTTTACTTTTAAAAAAGCAAAGGGAGAAAAGGAAAATCTAAGAAATTTCTTTTGAATGCACATTGGATAGGTAATTTAGAATGGTTTCTGGATCTCCATCTCTAGAAATTGGGTAAACATTTCTTCCAAAATTACAGACCAAGGTTTAGGGAAACTTTGAATTTCTATTTCATGTTTGAGAATTTTAATATAAGGATGATGGTTGAAGTCCACTGGGACGACCTTGTTAGTACAGGTTTGGGGTCTTCAAGGTATGTTTCTTTGGATCTTTGGAGATCTCAAGTTTGAAACTCACGAGTGAGTTTAATTCTAAAATCCATTATTATTTCTTGGGGCCGAATCTTGGGGCGATCTGATGAACTCAGGTGCTCATAGGTATGTAGTGGGATGAAGCTATGATTCTCCTGTTATAAAAATAAGATGATGATGATGGTTGAAGCCTCTAAGCAACATAAAATGTAAAGGGAGTGAGTGTCTAATGGAAATCCACAAGTTTTAGCTGTTACTTCTTGAAACATTGAATAATGCCCCTCACTCACAAGAACCAATATGTTGGGCATATCTCATTGGGAGATCTTTTTGTTTATGCAATAGTTTCACTTCCACTTTCTTGAAAATGTTCTGCAATCTATAGAGGGACTAACTCTGTATAATTTTGTTATGATAGTTCACTTCAGGAGCCAGTAGCATATCCCAAAAAGCAGCTGTTGCAGCTCTAGCAATGGGCTATGCTGGTGGGGAAGCAGTTGCCACAATGGTGAAAGCATTCCAAGAACGTCGTGATTATTTGGTCAAAAGCTTTGGTGAACTCGCAGGCGTTAAGGTTTCCGAACCTCAGGTACCCACTTCAACCTTTCGCTTGTTACGAGCATTTCTAGCCGACACTTTTCAGTTTTTTCTTTCATAATTGTGCTGTTATTGTAATCTCTGAAGATTCTGTAACTTGTTGTAGGGAGCTTTCTATCTCTTCCTAGATTTCAGTTCTTACTACGGAGCTGAAGTTGAAGGATTTGGTTTAATCAACGATTCAGAGTCACTTTGTAGATATCTGCTTGAGAAGGGCCAGGTAAAGTTCATAAAAAACATCACATTCTTCATTATCATTTTTCAGAGTAAATTGATCTTCACAGAGGTGAATCAATATGTCTGTCGATTTTTCAGGTTGCTCTGGTTCCGGGTGTTGCGTTCGGTGACGACACGTGCATTCGAATTTCGTATGCTGAGTCCCTTGGTATATTGCAGGATGCTGTGGAGAGAATTAAGAAAGCACTCGAAGCAGTTAGGCCTGCTGTTCCTGTTTAAAGACAACTAACACATGGAATATCATACAAGCCCTTGAGTTGTTAGTTTCTATTCAGATTGATAATTTTAGCTGCTGAAATTTGTATTTAGTGTTTGTGCTGAAATAAGTAATACAATTCTGTTGTTTCAAAATAAAATAAAAATAAAAGTAATACAATTCAGGTACATTTGCGTTAAAATAAGTAGAACCATTGTCAAAGTAAATAAGCTCATCAATTAGATTATAAATACTTATTCGAGGGAAACAAACTCGTGACCGTTAATTGAAAATAGATTAGTACCAAATCAGATAGTCAATCACGTCACTAACCCCATTCGATGGTAAATTTTAACTTTTATATTTTAATTATAAACCAAATAAAGGTCTAACAAAAAAAAAGATAATTAGAAACTTCAGAGTAAAAATCATCCTACATGACATATATACATTAAACATGGACCAACCAAAAGATAACACTGAACATAAGAGTGACATGGCAAATGACATGCCAGATGACATATGACAAATACAATGGCATATTATTTGTCAGATAATCTTTAGTTAAGTCAATTAGTTGATGTGACAAACAATATGAAAAAAAAAATACTTCCGTGAATATAATGATCACGACCTCTTATTTCTAACTAAAGTGAGTATCATTTCTCAAAAAAAAAAAAAAAAAACAAAAAAAAAAAAACAAAAACAAAAACAAAAGTGAGTAATAGTATCATGATTAAGAATTTAATATTGATCTCAAAACCTTACATTAACGGCCCGTTTGATAACATTTTGTTTTTAATTTTTTGTTTCTAATTTTTTATTTTTGGTTTTTAGTTTTTTGTTTTGAAAAATAAAAACAGTATATGTTTGATAACTCATTTCAGTTTTCTGTTTTTAAAAACTAAAAACCAAAAAACATGTTTGATAACTGTTTTTTGTTTTCAGATTTCACATTTTACTGGGCTTTTTTTAAAAACAAAAATAAAACCTTGATTTTAAAAGTTACTTTTTTTTAGATTTTATAACTCTTTTAATATTTTAAAAATATTTTTAAAATTTTAAAAACAAAATCTAAAATTGATTATCAGACAAACCTGTTTTTAAAATATTAAAAATAAAAACAAAAAATCAAAAATAAACAAGGCCTAACTTTTGCATTTATATCATTGTAATGCTTTAGATTCAGAGCGGCTCATTCGACTCTAACATTTCTCTGTATTTCTATAACGCGACTACACACTACCAACTTATTTTGACTGTTTGTAAAAATAAAAATTGGCCGATATTCTTTTGGCATATTTATTCTTATATAAATCTTAGGAAAATTTCTAAAATATCATTCAATTTAAAATTGATTCAAAGTTAAGCAGTTTAATTTTGGAGTTTTTAAAACTGAGCCATAAAAAGAAAATATATCTCATTGATATAGATAGTTATTATGGAGTTTTTCATGTATAACAAAAATGAGATAAAAAATTGCATCTATAGCACATTTTTATCAAAAAATGATTTATTGTAAAATTCCAAGTGATTGAGTTCAATCATTGGTAATTGATTTATGTGTTCAATCACTTAACAAACTGATTAATACAATCAAATACTATTAATTGAGTTTAATCACTTGAAATTTTAGTATAAACCAATTTTTGATAAAAATGTATTATAATTCTAATAGATGGTCTACAGGATAAATTATCTAGTAATTATCTATTTTTAAAAGTCATTGTTTGACTCTAATTTACATCCATGTCTATAAAATTCTCTAATTCGAATGTGTGATTTGAGTTATTTCATGCACCCTTATGTAATTTAGACCTTGCAATCATTCCCCAAATCTTTAAATATGTAGAAACAATGAGAAACTCAAATTAAACATATGGGCCCTTTTGCCCCATTGATTTTGTCGTTGGCCTATTATCATAGGTTCATTGGTTCTTTTTACCATCCAATATCCATACATTAATTCATATAATTCAAAGGGCAATCAGTGTCAACTCAATGTAGTTAAAGAATAAAAAAAGTCAAATTATCAATTTTTGGTTTTTTTTTTAGGAAAGTTTCGTTCAAGGAGAACAGCCGATGAAAACCAAAACGAGATTCCCTCTCTAAAAGCTCATACAAGCTGGGATTAGTCCACCAAAGTTTGAATCACCTAAAAGTGGGACGCCAACTAATAAACCAGCAACCCTATTACAAATTTTATTGTAATGAACAAAAGTAATACTATTTTCTCTTTTTTTTTTAGTATATATCGAGGTAGGAGGATAAATATTAATTCGAATCATTAACGCTGGTATTGAACTAGTTTACAACCAAATAATGAAACTACTACACAACTGTTTCATTGGATAACAAAAGTTATAATATTAACAAAGAATAACTACTTAATGTAATGTAGGACATTACTAAATTATATATATATATATATATATCATTAAAATGAAAGATAGGTCATTTGCCTCATAAAAATGTAAAATATTTAGTTGGGTTAAAAACATGAGGATGGAATAAAATTATATGTATATGACAACACTTATTAGTAGTACCTAGCTTTTTGAATGATTCCAGAAGAAAAAATCAAAAGACTTCATATTACCAAAGAGATATATAATTAATTTTACCATAAATGAGAGCGAAAAGATTCAAATTTATAATCTAATTTTAATAAATATTAAGTAATTGCTTTCGTTGATTATATAGAAGGTTCGATCATTGCTATCAATTATATCTTTTGATTTTGATTTTTTTTAAATACAAATTGGGGGAGAGAGATTACAAATACCGATTCAAGAGATCGAACCCCGTGACTATAGTGTGAAAATGGATTAACACCAAACCAGATAATCAACCACCATTCATCCATTATATTCTAACAATATATCTAATAACAGTATAAAATTAAAATTAAAATTGGTAACCAAAAATATATACCAAAAAAAAAAACATTACATATATTTTAACGCGTTAGCTTTTTTATCTTTTTATGTAAATCAAAACCACAAATTTCCCAGCTGATCCATAATCATTCACAATAGCTTTCGCTTTTTACATTCAAACAAATACTTTAAACCACGGTCACACAATTCATCTTTGTTTATGCCGGCCGCCACCGCTGCCGCCGCCGCCAGTGGTGGCGCACTTCTCTTTTGTGTCGTCTTGTTTCATCTTCTGCTCTCTGCACTCTGCGCTACAAAACGCTGTATCTCCCCTGTGAATAAATAACTACAATTCAACTTCATAATTTGTTTTTTTAGTAGGCAATTCAACTTTATAATCAATTTTACATGCATTATAAAAAAAAAAATATCAAAAGAAATTAAAGCGTGCCAAATAACTCTTTTAATTTTATTGTTTTGTTATCTATTTTTTACATATATTTTAATTTGAAAACTAGTTTACGCGTGGACTATATTCATTTGACGATAAAATTTGAAAAGATAAAATAAAATAAACTATGGTTTTTTATTTTTAAGACTTGGTTAAAATTTATAAAGATCATTGTAATGATTAATGAAATAATCACCTACCTAAGAATTAATTTATAGGTATATCTGAGATAAAATAAATGAATAATTGAAATAACAAAAATATATCTAAATAATATTTAATAACATAATAATTATATTATAAGTAAAAAAAAATGTTTTTTTAAACAATGATTATCATGATTATACTAAAATTTTAATTTAAAATTGTTAAAAAACCCAACAAATAAAAAAATGGATGTGTGAATTGAAATTTGAGTATAAAATTTCCTATAAGATGGATAGTAAAGATATTCAACCTTTAATTTTGGATTGAAGTATATTTTTGATATAAAAAGAAACCAGTTTATTCATAATCGAATAAAAGACCCATCAATTTCTTGGGAAAATATTGAGCTTTAAATAATAAAAAATGGATCAAAATAACATATATGTAAGTGTAACATATAATTTTAGAAGTTTAAAATGGGAGGTAGAGATTTAGAGATTTCATACATGTACATGTAAATGTCACGGGCGGGTGAGAGACGGCGGTGACAGAAGGAGCAAGTATGGAGAAAGGGAGCGGAAGAACTGTCGCGGGCGCAGCCGTCGTTGAAGGCGGAGAGATTTCTCCGGCCTCTCGGCGACACGAAAGCTAAGGTATAATTCATCATATCATGATCATCCCGAGTCGCCGGAGAAATTTCTCCGGTGCCGGGATTTTGATCATCGGACGGCTGTTGACCCTCCACGTGGCTGAGATCCACCGTGATCCCTGATGAACTTGTTGTTCTCTTCATCTCCGGCCGGCGGCGCTTCCCTATTAACATCTTCGGAGAGAGAGAGAGGTGTGGGGAAAAGGAGGAAGATTGGGAATAAGAAGATGAAAGGAAATGAATTAATAATTTAAAATTACAAGTTTTACTTTCTATTATTATTATTTTTTTGAATTCAATTCGATATTTTAACCTTTGATTTATTACTTTTATCAGCTCTGTTTTTAAACCAAAAAGGAAAAAATATTATTTTTTTATTATTATTCTGTCTTTTTAAGTTTTGAGTAATAGTTCTATTTGGTTAGTATACATTTGGTGTTGAGTTATTACATTTAGTTAGTTTTGAGTAATAGTTCTATTTGGTGTTGAGTTTTTCTTTTTCTTTTTTTTTTTTGGGTGGTTAAATTTTCCCTAAATTTTGAATTAAGTTTAAGTGATTGAGCTCAACCGCTTGAGTTCACTCACTAGTTATTGATTGAGTTCGATTGAGTTCAATCACTAATTATTGATTGAGTTCAATCATTCAGAATTTTGGTACATGTACAATTATTTTCAATTTTGTGCTATAGATGCAATTTTTTAACTCATTTTTGTTATACATGAAAATCCTTATATTTTTAACCTTAAATTTTAAGTTTTGTTTTTATTTAGTCTCCATAGCATTTTGGTCATTTATATGTGTTAATCTTTTTTAAAAAATAAATGTAATTAAATGATCTATTTTCACTATTTTTATAGGGTTAAAAATAATTAATTAAAAGCTTACATAAATGATTAAAAATGAAAATTAATTAATAGTAAAAACACAATGATAAAATATAAATTCTTAAATCCTAAATAGAAACTAATTTCAAAATTCAAAAGGTAAAATGTAATATTTTAAGAATTAGAGACTAAATACAAACTAGATTCTTGAAAGATCATTTGAAAACCTAAGAGTTAATCAACAACTATACTCTAATTTATTTTTTTAATTCAATAATATATAATATGAGAGGATTCCAACTCGTAGCATTTTTTATTGTGTATCATAGATATGACTGGAGTTTGGCTTCTTTTGACACTATACTCTCAATTAATGGGCCAAAATAGTATTTTTTCCAAAATAAATTGTGGTTTGGATAATCATGATAGAATCATCAAGAAGATCTTAAAAAATTAATAGTGATATTTTCGATATATGGTGGTTATAAGTGAATTAATTTTTTTATGAATGTTTTTGACATTCAAATATTATAGAATCAAACGATATATTGTGTGATATTAATCGAGCTCTGCACATACTGACATATCTTAATTGAATATGCCAATATTTTCAAATTTACATTGTGATTTGAGTGGTATTTTTTTTTTTTTTTGAAAAGGTGGTTTGAGTAGTATTAATTTCATATATACCTATACTAAAAAAAAGTCATATATACCACGAATGCTAGTATTTTAGGCTTTCTAGCTCCTCTCGATCGACATTAATTAGTCTCATCTTATGTGGTTATGATATAGGCGATGGATAGTTAAATTTGGCAACCTTAATATTTGCAAACATAATCAAAGTTTTATTTAGCCCAAAACATATAAGGCGGTGTAGTTAATTTTACTAAACAAATTAAACTAAATTTAAATTGAAAATATTAACAAAATTATTAGTTTACTATTATATAATTTTCAATTTAATTTTCCCAAAATACGTTCTATATATAGAGCCTAGTTCATTATATATTCGATGTTGTTGGGTTATTATTGTTATTATTATTAATATCACTATTATTTTGAAAATGACACAGTTGAAATCAAATGCGAATTATTGGGATTTAGACGGATAATTTAATAAATAGAAAAAAAGTGAATGATGAGAACAAATCTGGGACGTTGGTTTGGTTCATCACATGGGAGAAGACAAGTCCACATCTTAATCTTAATGCCCCATAATTATACTGAATTTTCTATATAAAATTGAAGTTTTATATTGTTTTCCTAGTGTGGAATGTTGGATATATATTTTTTTATTTTATTAAAATGATTGAAGCAATTTATTATTTGGAGTTTGGACAATTCAAAAAATTATGAATCCACGGATGAAAGAGAGCTTTGAAATATCAAAAGTAATTGGTTAAATTCAAAAGTGAATGATTCAATTTATGGTGATTATCTATGAGGTTTACACTAATTAACCAGGACAATTACGAATATTAAAATAACAATAATAAAATGAATTTTATTATTGGAGGAGGATTTCTGTATGTATATATGAAATTTGATCCATAAGAAAGCACAAATTATTGCAAACTGCAAAGTGAAACAGTTAAATTACACGTATAAGATCACGGGTTAGATCCTTAAAATCAGTATTTATAATACAGTTCTTTCAAGTTCAACTTATACTCAGAAAAAAAAAAAAAAGTAAAATTACACATATATGGCTCTTTTCCTTAATTTTTTTCTTTTTTTTTTTCGTTAAAGATTGTTTTATTCATTCGTTGACCATGATTTAACACTACATTCCTACAAAAGTTTTCTCTTTTTATAATTTAAATCCTTCTTAAATTAAAGCTGATAGTTATTAAACTTTCATAAATTATTTAACATGCAAAGTAATTTGCTTGTCTTATATATATAGATTTTTGATTCGGAATTGTAAATGCTCGTTTATACTCATTTGAATCATAAGTTTGAAAATTTTAATTAGCGTGGTAACTTCAAATTTTGATTTAATAAAATATACAATTACTAAGATGTTGATTTATATGTTATTTTTCAAAAGACTATATATCATGCTTTTAAAGCTACCTTTTATCGACATGTTTTTTCTTTCTTAATTCAACCATAAATAAGAGTTGAGTTTCAAACAAAAAAAAAAAACAATTGAGGTTTGACTCGTTCTTTTAATTGTCGTATATCATGTGAATTTATGAATAACATCCAAACTAATTAATTTTAAACATATTTTGTTTTTCCTTTTTATCATAATTTTTAGGAAATTTGCATAGCAAATTTTCTACTCTACATTTAAATTATAGCAACTTTTTAAAAATATTACAAATATAAATTTTTTTTTGATAGACTCTATCAAACACTATTGATGGAGTCTATCAGACACTACTAATGGAATCTATCAAACACTATTGATGAAGTCTATCAGATACTATTGATGGAGTCTATAAATCTGATTTTGCTATATTTGCCAATATTTTCAAAAAATTACTATTTATACTATTTTTTTGCCTTATTGTAATATACATGCAAATTCCCCTAATTTTTACGATAACTAAAGCTTATAATTATGAATTATTGCATAGAATTGAAACTATATTCAAGCTATTAAAGAAATTAAAGAATAAAAAATTATCTTGACCAAATAGTTGCTTTGTGTAAGTTTTTCTTTTTTTTCTTTCAGCCACGAGTGTCAGGAGTGTCAAAACTGATGAGTTAATTTTAGTTGATGGGTTGAAAAACAAACATCTCCTAAATGTTAATAATATTTCAAATAAATGAATTATCATGGAGTGATCTAATAGCCAATAAGATTATTATGAATTGAAATGTGATGAATTTGATTTATAGTATTCACTTACCGAAAAATTAATACAAATGATCTATATTTTGAGGTCCCATGCCACGATTTTCATCACTTTGTTGGTCTACAACTATTTACACACGCATCAACACTAGTCAAAATGAGGAGCGATTAAAGTTATTTTTATTGAAATTAGCAGCAGCGACTATAGTTATCAAATACATATTCATGACATACCATCCATTTATTGATGATAACACCAAACTAATAACGTCATGTCACTAATTTTCTAGTTTAATTTACATTTTTATTATGCACTTTTCCTATGTAACATTTTCATGATAGATTCCTTGAAACATATACTGTGTCGATAATCGATATCATACCGAACATATAATCTCTATCTTATTTATTATTATTTTTTCTTTTGCAACTCTAACCTATGTATATCTTGAAAGAGATTTTGTTAACGAAAAAGTATTCAATCTATCCTTTAGATTGGAGGCTTGGGCTGTTCTTTCCAATGTGATTCCAACTAAGTGTAAATCTACCATAGACGATTTGATATTAATTTGACTTAGTCCTCTGTGTGGCAAAGGTCATGAAACAAACATACACATTTTAAAATATTGCAACTTTTTTTTTTTTTTTTTTGCAAAATTTCAATTCAAATTTGAAAGTATATTTTTCTCTAGTTTTCTAACTTTGATTATTTTTTTTCAAGAAAATAAACAAATGAATTGATTTTTGGAAAGGAATTTATCTTAAAGTAGCAAATGACGAGCAATTCAAAGTAGCATTAATTAGGGGTAAACATGGGTTGAGTTGGGTTGGGTTAGAGTGATTTTCAATCCAACCTAAAAATTTGGGTTGATCAATTCTCCGATCCAACCCAACCCAATTAAAGACACAACCTATCCCAACCCAACCCTTTATTTTCGGGTTGAGTTGAGTTATCGGGTTTCTAGATTTGCATCTAACATCATTTTTTCGATTTCTAGAAACGTAAAACGAACATTAAAATAAGTAGATTTTTATTGCAAATGCGAAACTCAACCTTACCTAACTTCGAAACCTCATCAATGGGTTGAAAGTTTAAAAAATGTTAAAAAATAAAAAATACAATAAAATAAATATAAATATACATATAATATAATATAAATAATTAAATAATATAATAATTATGTTATAGGTAAAAATATATATTTTTTAAAGTAAATGATGAATTCGGGTTGGTCGGGTTGGATGTTGGGTTGATTTTAGGTCAACCCTTGACCCAACCCATGAAAATTTCATATTTTGAACCCAACTCAATCCATTTATGTATTCAACCCAACTCGTCAAATTGAGTTGAGTTGGTTCGAATTTTTCGGGTTGTCAGGATTTTGGTGCATCCCTACATTAATAACAAAATATCCTTAAAGTTTCATAATGTTTGTGGCATGATTGATAGGGCAATTAATTTACTCTCTTCATCTTCTATGGAGGAAAGAACTTATTTTTAGAGGGGGGAATCTATCTACTGCTATCGGCTCCATTTTGTTTAATGATTGTGATTTTCAAAAATAAAAAATAAAAATCAACTTATATGTTCTTCAAAAAAAAAAAAAAAAAAAAGAGTACGCATCTAATTTGGTCACACAAGTTAAGGAACTTTGAATGCATCTATATTTCCTTTGTGAAAAATATTTGATTGGATAAATATATTAAGTATAAAAGTATAAATAAATATTTTATATATATCAAATAGGCTAGTGAGAGAATGATTTCATTATTTATATATAAATAAATAAAAATGTATATATATATATATATAAATTAGAAAATGGGATTCTAGTTGAGCTTTATAGCAGTCTGTGTGTAATTATGGAAATGAGGAATTATTAGGCATGGGTTTGAGTCAATTATTGGGTCCCTTAAATGAGGAAAAGGAAACTCAAACAGATTGAATGAATTATCAAATGTCTCACCTTCCGTATTGTCTAATTCCTTTATTATCAACTCTCTCTTTAATTTTTCAACTCCGCACTCAGTTCCAATTTGGTAATGGATATTTATTATCAACTAATACCGCATTTGATAATTTTTATTGGTGTTAATCTATTTGAATTTCACGATCATAAATTTCAACTCAAAAATTGATATTTGTTTCCTTCCCCAAATATTTGTACTCAAAAAAAAAAAATCTCTATATATATTTTTTTGTCTATTTTACCAATAAAATATTTTTATAAATATTTTATTTATAATAAAATTTTGAATTTTTTTTAGTTCTTATTCTTTTATTTATCGTTTCTGGACTAAAAATACTGTGTTATATTGATTGAAGTTATTGTACCGTATGAAATTTTGTGCTTTTTTATTATATCCGTCTTAATTTTCTTCCGTGCATAATTTTATTTTAAAAATTTTTATTTATAGAATTTTTAGAATTTTTTTTATTATTATATATGAGAAATCTCCACATACATACCGACACAAAAAAAATGTTAGAATAAGATTTAGTTAAGATTGTTGTAATTTCTAAAATAACTATTGTAAAACTTTACTTATCAGCTTAAACATTTATTATAGAGTGGCACTGGTCAAAATATGGCATAAGGGTTGAAAAGTTGATAATCCACAATCAATTTAATTTGGACATTCACAGATAAATATATATATATATATATATATATATATATAAATCTTTTTTTTTTTTTTAATTTTAACTCTAAACTTCTTTTTTTTTTTTAACAAAGAGAACCAAATTAGACATTTAATTTGAAACTCTAAACTTGAAATGTTATTTTTCTTTTTTGAAAAGTAAACTTGAAATGTTATTAATTGGTAAAATAATACAAAGTTGGTGTGATTATTTATCTATAATAATCAAATTAGACGTATAATTTCAAATCAATGCTTTCATTGTTTGGTTGTAAACTAGTTTAATACCAGTGTCACAGGTTCGATATCTCGAGAATTGACATTTTACCATGAGTTAAATGTTTAACAATTTATATACACTATTACAATTCAAAGTATAGATGATGGATCTCTAAAATTATTTCAAAAACACCAATATTAAATGATGGACATATTTTTTTAAGAACAATGTGGATATATGATGACATACACTTTTAATAAAGATGACGGATATTGCCCATCATCTTTTGATGTCCGTCATTATAAAATGTCTGTCATCTTAAAGTGACTGAAATCTATAATTTAATTCTCTATTAGAGCGTTTTATTTTTCATTTCCTCATACTTTTTTCGTTTCAAACTTCTCACTACTTAGATTAAAAACCCTAAAACTTTGTAATGTAATGCCTTTCTCTACTTCTTGATCATCTTCTTCTCTCTTTCACCTTTTATAATTCATCGACCTCAACTCCAAGTATCTATGCTTCTATTAATTTTTTGGTGACTGTCGCTTTCGTTTTGATTTCATTGTGAAAAACGATAAGCATTTTTTTTTCATATTAATTTTTTTGAAGTTTTTGAGATGTTTTATTCTTGTAATGTTTAACTATTGTTTATTTGAAATTTTGATATTAGGGTGGAGGTTAATCTTTTAGGTTTGTTGTGCTTGAGAGCGATTTTTCTTATTAATTTTATCTTTGGTTTGAATTATATTTTTAATGCATTTTGTTTGTAAATAAATATTAGGTTTGTTAATTTTCATGTGGTGGAGGCAAAGTTGAGAGATGTTTTGATCATGATGATTTTTGTGTAGGAAATTTTGTGAAGATGAAGAACATGAGAAGCATCCTTGGAGTGTTCAAAGTTGTTCACGTGAGAAGAGTTCAATAGTTCATTGACAAAAAAGTTGAAGTAGGTTGAATACAAAAGCTCAATACACAAATCAATGAAAGCGTCAATGAGAACAACATAATGCTCCAAGTATTGAAGTTTTCCATGAAATTCAGATGCAAGATTCCAAACACGAATGCGAAATAGAAAATAACATTCTTCAATTCTTCTATCCCCTCAACAAAATAAAAAGCAGTTCCATAATATTTGAGATCCTAAATGACAAGACCTACGCGTGCACGCGAACTATTTTTTGAAAAATACGGAACAGAAGTTTTAATGACGACACAAAAATGACAAGCAAACCTGTCATCAAAAAGTGTATGTCATCTTTATTCTTTGATGATAGGAAAAATGATTTTTTAAAAGATGGCGCCCACCATTGTTTTTCGTTTTCTTTGAGTGAATTTAAATGACAGGTTATTTATACTTTATCTTAAATCATTTGATAAAAAATTAGAAAGAATCACATAAAATGGAACTATATATATAAAATGAAATGAAATGAAATAGGTGTGAAAGAAAAAAGAACATATATGGAAGAATGAGACTGAAATTTTGAAATATTTGTTAGGGAATACATTTTAAGAAAGCTACTTTTAAAAGCTACTAGTTGGGTGATTTTGCACGTAAGGTGGAACTGAAAAATGATTTTAGAAAAAATATTGAATAACTATATTTTATAACAAATTCAAGATTTTTCCATAATTGCTTTTAATATTTACAACTTTGTATGAATTTTTGTTTTTCTTTTTGTTTTTGGTTTTTTTTGAGGACCTTAATCTAAATAATTTTATTATTCTCTTTCCAAGAGAGTTTTTTTTTCCTTGGTATAATAAAAGTTGGATTCTCTATCTACAAACCATTGACATATTTATTACTTATAGGTTCACTTAGGTTTTTTTAAGAGTGAATTGAAGTAGAATCATCATAATTTTAGGAAAATAAATTTCAGAACCATCTCATTCTACTAATTGATTTAAATAAAAGAAAAATATCTTAAGAAAATCTCTATTGGAAGAACTTAATATATAAAATGACAAACAATCCGATCAAATATAATATAAAATCAAATTCTCAACCATACTTCAATAATTTACACTTGAAAGCAACTCTAAAATCAAAGTCAACATGGTTTGCTCTTTTTCTTTTCTTTTTTTTTTAACACAAATAAGCAGCAAAAATGATGGGCTCTCCCCTTGAATTGCTAAAATGTGACACCATTTGCATTATAATATTTGAATAAATTCATTTGATAATCATTCTATGGTTTCACATAAGCTAATTACTCTTGATTTTTTTTTTTTTTTTTTTTTTTTTTTTTTTTGTTGTTGTGTGTGGAAGTAATCTTTTGATTAATATGTTGAATTGTAATTTTGGGTTAAAAACTATATTTTTACCATATACTTGAACTTTACATATACAATTTAATCTTTATGGGGCCATTTGAATCCTCATTTAAGGGAAGGTTGAATTATAATAACCAAATTCATATTTGGGCCATTAATTATAACAATTGATGAAGTCCCCAAGGGGTGGCAGAGTGGTTGGAAGCTTGGGCTTTGAAGGTATGCTCCCTTCAAGGACTCAGGTTCGAAACTCACCTGTGACACACTCCTTCGATGTCTCCGGTACCTGGCCTAGGGACGGGCATAGTTACCTTTGTTTCAAAAAAAAAAAATTATAACAATTAATGGGTTAGTTTGTAAAACCTTCAACTATCTTATATTTTTACGTTTAACCTCAACAATTCTCATGAATATACTATTACTTTATAATATTTCGGACCTATTATGAATTGAATTTATAATATTTTAGTTTAGTTTTTTTTACTACTATTAAAATAAGTATTTGAACATATTATCGTTACTCTGGTTATAATAACGTGCATCCCAAATACAATTTATTATAATTTATTATAACTTCTCTGTAATAATGACTCCTGTTACATACTGCCACCTCATGAGCACCCTATATTTTTAGAAATTTGGAAGAGTTTCACAAAGGAAAGGGAATTTCATACAACATATCTGAAGAAGTTCATAGTAATATACTGCCTCAATGGAATCCACAGATAAACAGTAAATCATACCATATAAGCCAGTTATTCCCTGTTAGAGCAGAATCCTAACTCTCAAATTTTCATCTCAAAAAAGAAGAAACAAATCAAACCGACGAGCATCGATACGAACATGGGTATCAGAGGAAAATTTTCATTCTTCCTTGCCCATAGCCATCAAGAACTCGCCTTCACAGACGACTTCGCCTCCGACATATGCCTTCCCTTCCATTTTGGCAATTCCAAACTTCTTCTGCAACTTAACGAGAGTCATTCGCATGACCAATGTGTCTCCCGCAACCACGGGTTTTCGGAACCTTACTCTATCAATTCCAGCAAAGAAGAAACTGTCACGAGAGCCTCCCACTTCTGGTTGCAGCATAACCAGACCGCCTACTTGAGCCATTGCCTATAAAGCCAAGGACATCACATCTCAGGATCTTCATGAAAGAAGGATATACATTACCTCTTTCCTGGCAAGTTCATACTGGATAGTGCGAAATATTCATTCTAGTTTCAAAAGATTTATGAAATTCATTGAGAAATAAAGGGAATACGAGTCATGAGAAATGACTAACCAGCCGTTATAATCTAGAGACAAAGGTATAATGATAGCGCAGAAATATGTTATCCTTGTTCAATAACAGTTGCTTTATTTGTTTAAGCTCCTTATCTTCATCAATGGGGAACTTAATAATCTCTACATTCACCAAATGGGTCAGTGGCGTAAAAGTGTTATTGTTTGGTTGTAAACCAGTTCAACACCAGCATCATAGGTTCAATCCCGAAAATTGATATTTATCTCCCTTCCCCCGATTTGTACTAAAAAAAAAAAAAAAATCTCTACATTCTACTCACCCTAGATTAATAATAGACTCATTTTTGGTCCCTAAGGGCAGCCTCATTGGCAAGGGCTTGGGGCCTCCAACGTTTCTTCCTTCAAAGGTCCCTTGTTCGAAACTCGAATGAGATAAATTGTAAAATTTCTTGTTGTTTTCGAGTCCGGGACATGGAACGGACATAGGTGTCTTGAGTATGTAGTGAGGTGAAGCTTCAAATTCCAATTAAAAAAAAACTCAATTTTTGGTTCAACCCAATGTATAGCAAAGCATAAGTAACCTTGTTACCTAACAACCTATTTGGAATGATATCCCAAATGCTTAAAAAAAGGGTTTCCAAAGCACTTAGAAAAGTCATTCCAAACAAGTCCTAAACTGTGTTTGTCTTGAATGTCAAGATCCATAACCCATCACTTCCATAATCCAATGCTAATAGTCCCTGCTAGTCTTACTATACTTCAAGTCCTTCAAGCAACTTTAAGGCTTTTCTGATTTGTCCAGACGATACGCTAGTACTCAAGGAGATAGGTCTCCATAATTCTCTCTCATAGATTGCCTTGAAGTGATGTCTCATCTCAATGAAAATGTGGTTATAATACATCAACGTCGTGTTCTTGCATTGACACAGCCCCTAGTCAACCTAAAAAAATATGAATCTCCATAATGAAAGGCTAGGGGGAAAGAACTCAAAACGTAGCCATTCATAGCAACCATCAAATTCTAAGTCACAGCTTCGACTTCTTGGTTTGGTGAAAACTATCAGTTATAACTTGTTTGGTCAGGGCCAGAGCCGCAGTTCCTTTCTTGGCAACAAACTTGCAGAAGTAGCATATAAGGCCAAAAACTCGCAATAGGCCGAGGAGAAATCAGGGTCTGTAGGTACCCTGTCAGCTAATATGAACATTCGAGATACTCAACTTGGTGAGAAAAAGAACATTTCATTCTGTTGGCAATAAGTTGGTCACTTACAATCACCTCCAAAACATTTACTAAATGCTGCTCATGTTACACAATTGATTCACCCAAATCTCTAATAAGTTGAAATGACCAAAATGAATTGATTTACTCAGTTCTCTTAAAGCCTCATCAAAATATGAACACCGAGATTTCCAACCATATATAAGTAACCTATAAATCCGCTCTTCAGATTATAATTGTTGAAAATTCAACTGCTCCTAAGCCAAAGGGACCTATAAAAAACTGTAATAAATTGGATCCATAGGGATTCTTTACTATTCTTGAAAGGGTGGCCTGCCAAATATAGAGGAGATGAGGTTGTTTAGATCCATGAGGAGCAACACATTCCAATTGAAGAAGAGAATGAATTCTCAGAAATTTCTAGCAAAAGACTTTGTTTTGATTTTTTTGAGGACCTAGTACCCTTTCTATTTCAATCTACTTGAGGCAGAATCCAATTTTCTAGGACAATAACAATTTAATTCCTCAGCCTTTTCTTTATTCCTTCTGGTTCAAGCCCGATTTGAAGCTGGTCTTGGATGTAACCTTCCGCATAATCATCACAATATTATCCTCATATTCATCTTGAAACTCCAAATAAGAAAAATTATTGGTGGTGTATTTAACTTTCTTTGTCTTGTTTCCTGCGTGATGAGAAATGGAAAACATTTTTTTTATATTTGCGACTGTTTAGGCCAGCTTGTACACACTTCGACTAATATCACGGGAAATACCACCTGACCCTACAACATCTGGATCTCAAGGAAACGTGTAGGAAATTAATTCCTAGGCAGGCGGTCACTATAGATTGAACCCAACACCTTTTAACTCCCCAAGGCCCTCTTGACCACTAGGCCGACATTCCTTTTTTTTTTTTACTCCTCTAATTTCCCTATTCTATGTTATTTTCTATTTGATGCATACTATCTTGAATGCATCTATTGTAGCATGATTTCTTTGTCAAGACCATCATTCTTCCTTCTCTCTACCAAAATGAATCTAACCAGCAACATGTGGAATAAACAAAGTCTAAACTCAATCCCCCACGGAGTCAACAAGCTACAAAAAGTTTTGATTTGTCATGAGACCGATGATCATTGTTCGATTGGGAAAAATACTCCAAAAAGGAGGTAGTGTGTAAGGTATCTGATACGATCCGGCCCATTGATTATTATTAGGATTTTATTATATTTGATTTGTTACCTTATTTAATCATTGGGGTTAGAATTAGGTTTTAAGTTTTATTATAAATAGGGAGGGTTGAGTAGTGTTTAGGTATCGAATTGAGTAATGAGTTATTGAGTGGTTTATTGTAGGGCTCGAGAGATTTTCTTGAGAGGGAGGTTCCAAGACCTATCAAAACTTGGTTATCTTTATCTTTATTTATATAATCTTTTACTTTTATATAATCTAGATCCTGGATCATATCAGTATCCAACTCCACTTCACCTACAAAAACCAATACCACTACCCAAAAACCGCAAAATACACAGACAACGAAAAACCTTGGTCGATGGAGAGTTCTTCAATGACAGGGGCTATTGTATTAATGATAAGAAAAAGCATATATTAAGAACACTTAGAAGACGAAATGAAAACAGATAATCAATTCCAATCTCACAAAGAGAAGGAATCCCCTAGCTAGAGCTCCGTGTAAACTGAATTTTTCCTCTCCGAAACACTCGTGCACTCCCACTGATATACCTGATAACTAACTTTCCACGATCACATTCTCACCCCATCCTTCGATACGTGTGAAATATTGGAGGTCTTACAGTTACAGTTTGTTATATCTCAAGCACTCCCATCAAAAGCTCAACGAAGTAGTGACCTTTATTTCCCATTATTAGGTTTTTGTTTGCTGCAATCTTCCTCGACTAAGGTACTTGAGCTTGTTTTGAAACCAAAATGATGCAACCAAGAATCTAAGAGAATAATCCCCAAGAGTACCAACAAGAGTCACAATTATTATACAAAAATCCAACTAATAAAAGAGACTAACCCTTCATTGATATAGAATATTATGCTAGCCAAAAAACAACCCAACTCCGAACACGAATTAAGAACTGAATCCAACAAAAAATCAACAGCTAACCAACTCAAATAAAATACCACAAGATTAGCCCTCCATAAACTTTCCTTACAACTTCAATCATTCAATTTACATAGTTCAACTGTAGATGGAAAAGGGCATCTCTTATCTTTCAAGAACCCCAGCCTTAGCATGAATCAACCACTATTCCATTTCCATCAAAGTCATTAAAACTTTTGGATGTAGCATAAGCAATTCCAATTCATCAAGGTCTCATTTCAATAGACAGTAAACAGTTCAACAACAGCACTGAACATAAGGGTTAAGAAATCACCTCAACCATGAGAACACCAGGCATGATGGGTCTGTCAGGGAAGTGCCCAGGAAAGAAGTTATCATTTATGGAAACATTCTTGATAGCAACAGCCGAAACTCCAGGATTGTATTCAATCACTCTATCCACTAAAAGAAACGGGAACCTACAGCACAAGAAAACACAACAATACAAAGTAAACACAACAATCTTCAAAGGCCCATACACCGAAAAAAGACGCTAGGCATTTTAACAAACACCTGTGGGGCAAGATGTTGCGAATCTCATTGATATCCATGACAGTGGGAAAAGCAGGGAACTCTGAGAACAGAACCAAATCAGCAAACAACTAAAAACCCCATTTGAGATTACTGAAAGAAGCTTACTCTTTTCAATGGGGACATCCGATTTCTGTTCTATGGACCCGATGTGGGCATCGGCGTTGAGAGAGCAGTGGAAGGAGGGGAGGTTGGTGGAGCGGAAGGAGAGGGAAGGGGATCTGGGAGGAAAAGAAGATCTAGGTTTAGGGTTTAAGGATTGAGAATTGGTGAAGGAGATGAGAGAATTTGAAGTGGCAGCCATTGTTGGGAATGGGAAGAAGCTCTGAATTTGAAACGGAGCTCAAATCCAAACTGCACGCTTTGGCATTGCAGATGGATGGATGAAGAACGATGAGACCGAGGCGCTGTCTTCTATTTGTTTCAACTGTTTCTCATTTAGCGTCGTGAGTCGTCTCGGTTAATTCAATTCAACACGATAGTCATGAGTTTGATTTTCAAGAGCAACAATGTCTTTTATGTATGATCACAAAAACGCTTGTTTGTATTGGATACTCTAGCAAACAAGTACTCTTAAACTTTTTTAATCAACTTTCCATTAAATCTAACATTAAGAATCATCAAACTTTGATGCTGAGCTTATTTGTAACATTCCTCTTTCTGAGGTTGCTGTGTCCGATGAGGTGATTTGGGGTGAAAGTGATAACGGCATGTTCTCTGTCAAAAGTGCTTATCATGTGGGGATGAGAATGGAGAGGATCCAAGTTGATTCTTGCTCTGAAGGAAGTGTGACTGGGGAGATTTGGAGTAGTTTTTGGAAAGTTGAGGTGTCCCCCAAAGTTAAAGTGGGAGCTTGGAGTGTTCTCGCTAATGTCATTCCCTCTTATTGCAATATTAGTATGAGGGGGGTGAATATTGATGTGGGGTGCTTCTTGTGTAGGAAGGGGAGTGAGACGAATTTGCATATCATTAAGGATTGCAAAGTGGCGGTTCGTGTGTGGAGGCATTTTTTTCCTTGGTTTTCTGACTTTAATCTTTTTTTTCGAAGGGTGGAGAGTGGAGTTGATTTCTAGAAATGTTTATGCGATCGTATTAAGAAAAATGATAGGATTAAGGGTATTGTTATTATTTGGAGCTTATGGAACTTCAGAAACCATGGGATTCATGGCAAGGTGGATCTGAAGTTCCTTAATCTCCTGAATATGATTGATAAAACTCT
>JBBMEF010000023.1:13099872-13121041 GCA_037832685.1 Sicyos baderoa
GACTTTATCTTTTATGACTGGCGGTCGCCGGTCATAAATGTAAAACGATGACCGCCTACGCCGGTCATCGTTCTCACAATTTCTACTAGTGATTGAATTCAATTATTGATCTCTTAATTAGGGTCGAATTACTAATTTTATCTTTAAATAGAACGATATCTGTAATCTTTAAATGTAAAGAAAAAAAGTAAGTGAAAATGGAATCCACAAAGAAAACATGAGAAAATTGCATTAAAAATACAAGAGTGTGGCATCTCACAAATTGATCACATATTGCAATACTCATAGAGAAGAGAAGAGTGATCAAAGACATCAACACTTACTTTATTTTCACACAAAAATTAAAACAAGACCCAACCAACATTCATGGAAGTTCCGGCACGGCGGAGCTTAATACCGGCACGGCGGCGATTCAACCGCAAAAGCCGTTGGGCCTGCAGGTGCAGGTAGGAAAGCAGTCGCTGTCGAGTTCACACTCCATCAGGATTCTGGGGCACCCTAGTTGACCGGTCGTCTTTTCGGCGTTGACTCCATCGGAGACTAGTTGAATCACCTCGCCGGCGCCGGCGCCGGTGCGGGCTGAGTCAGCAAAAGCTGCCATTAGAAAAATTCCGATCATTGCAACCAAAGCAACTTTTCTCCACTCCATTTCTCTTTAATTTTTTGTTTTTTTCTCTTTAATTTGTTGCTTAATTGTTGCTAAACTCTCTCTATTTAAAGTTATCATCAACCCCGTCTTTGCTTAAAATATTATTTTACTTAATTTAAGTTTTTTTTAGCATGGGTTAGGTTTTTTTTTTATTATTATTAGATTAGTATGATGTTTTAAATCAAAGTTTTCTGCAGCCCGCCATAGATACAACTCAAAAGTGGACCTTCATTAGGTTAAAAAAAATAATTGAATGGGTAGTAGATTTGATTGTTTAGTTGTAAATCAGGTTAACACCAGTGTCACAGATATTTATCCTCTTTCTCTATAATGTACTCAAAAGAAGAAAAAAAAAAGACTCAAAAGTAGACTTTATTAGGCTTTTAATAGAACTAGATGTTATTAACATGTGGTCGCACGTGTCAATATTATATTATAATTTTATTTTTATAATACTTTTAAATATATTTTCAATTAAATATATCAAAGAGATGAAAAAAACTATTTTTAAAAAACTGGATAAAAATTTATACGTGTGTTCAAGCATACATATCGATATAAAAAAATTTAATGTGAGAGGTAAATTTGATTTAAAATCTAAAAAAATCTTAATAAAAATTATGGTTATTATATACTTGCAAACTTGTCAAAACCTGAAATTTCAAGCCTTTGTTTTCCAAATCTTGAGTGTGTTCTTGAGTAACATTCCTATTTATAGAATTTCCATGGATTTTAAATGAGTTGGGCTTGATCTATTTTAATTTTGAAAATATTCCAAATAATATTAGGTGATATGATTATGTGTCATCTCTTATCTTCTAACTTAATCTATAAGATTTGGTAAAAATATATTGTAAATATATTTAAAATGATAAAAATCTAAATATCTAAATAATATTGTAATTTTTTTTTTAATATTCAAATAGAGGATTACAAATGACATGTTTGTAATTTAGAGTATGACTTAAAGGATAAAATCGTCAAAAAAAAAAAAAAAAATGGTTTAAGCTAGTATGATATATAATAATTTAGTATTATTTTCCAACATTTCAGCCATACTTATTTTTCATCTTCGAAACTTGGTATGAGTAAAATTGGAGCATTTCTCAAAAAAAAACATATGATTAGCTGAAAAACTACGTGAATTAAACGTCAAATACAGATCAAAACGCACTAAAACTAGAGGTGATTTTTGCAATATTTAAGGATGATTTAGGAGCGATTGAATTTTGGAGTTCAAAAGAGAAGAAAAGAGAAAGTAGATGATTTTGATGTAATTATTGTATAATTGTATTAATTGATAAATTTAATATTTTTATTTTATGTTGTGGGATGGAAAAATAAAAAATATTGATGTCACATTTAATAAATTTGATAAAAAAATATTTATATTATATTATATGGTTGATTTTGTTAAAAAAAAAAATTATATCGTTGAAAATTAGAAAAATTTTGATACAATTAATTTTTTTTAGTACAAGTTGAGAGAAAGAGATTACAAATACCAATTTTTTTTTTTTTTTTGAAAAATTACATCCAAACGAATTTTTATAACTTCTCAAATAACTATTCATTTTTTACTATTAAAAATAACTCGTTATGTTTAACCACTCATTTTTAATCATTCACTTATAATTACTAAATCATTTATTTTCACTTATTTTTTATTATTTATTTTTAATCATTCAAAAAAATCAATTTTAACTACTGGTTTCTAATTATTTTTAATTATTCAAAATAACTATTTATTTTAAATTATTTTTTTAACTACTCAAAATAACTATTTATTTTTAAATCTATATATAAATAAATTTTTTATTTTAATTCATTAACTTCCAAGTCCATACCTCACTTCGAGATCCACACCAAATAATTTATATTTTTGTAAGGAAAACGTTGTTATTAAAAGAAAGGAAAAAATCAAATCACATCCATTATTTCTATTTAGATTAATGTCTCCATCCTATGCAACAAAATTTAAAATAAAATAAGTAAGATTAGTTGAAATCTCGATATTGATATTGAGATCGATATGTTTATCCATTACAAAGAAAATAAGATAAAAAGTAAAGAGTGGTTTTTTTTTTTTTTTTTTTTTTTTTTTTATTATTGAAAAATGAATCACAAGAGTGGGTAAGATAATGGAAAAGACGTGGTGGCGAAATGATTTAATATTGCTGTCATAGTAATGTGCTTATCATAACTACTAGCTGACATAGAATGAAATGAGATGAGATAAATAGAGAAGAAGAGATGTTGACCTTACAAAACCTTCTTTAGGTGCAGGAAGATAAGATGAGATGACACGGAAATATTATTTGGAATGGAAAAGGATGAGATGACAAGAAAATCTTGTTTAGAAGGTAAGGAGATGCGATGAGATAACAAAAAAAAAACATTATTTAAATTAGAGGAATAAGATATAAATATTAGAGTATCTTATACAATTTTTATTGATTAATCTTGAATATTTTTCTTTTTGTTCAATAATAAATGAGAATTTACCATCAGCAACTCATTTTACCTATTGTATTATATTTATAGCACAATATCTAAAATAATTCATTTATAGCAGATTATTTTCTATCATTAATTAGTGATAGAAAAATTCTATCACTAATAGAAATCAACCCGTGATTGAACTCAATTTAAATTTTCTGATGTGTATGAAATATTTTCAAAAAAGTACTATAGATATAAAAAAATTGATGTTTTTTAACATTCATGTAAAACCCCTAATAAAACTGTCCCCAAATTTTTAGATTAATAAGTATGAAAATATAACCATTATTTATAAATAATATAAAATCAATATACCACGTTTGATAATATTAATATTCATATTCAAAAGAAATTAATTTATTGACATCCTATACAATCTAATAATTTTGAACCTCTCATACTTAAATATTGTTGAATAAAAAAATAAGGAGCAAAAACTTCACACAACAACAATAAATAACAAAATCTACATTTATTTATTATTTTTCAAGATTAGTAGGTTTAAATAATAAAAAATATAAAAAATAAATACAAGATTTATTATTATTATTATTGTTAATCTAGTCATTATAGTTAAATCTTGATAGCAATTTTTATTTTTATTTTATTAAAAAATAATTTTTTTTTATACATTCACATTCATATTTATTGAAAGTCAAATAAGTAAGATATATATCAATTAATATATAATATCAAAAAAAAAACATTATAAGTGTTTATCTTATTAATCTACCCTCCACGAAAAACACCTCTAAATTTTCTAATTTGTTTTTTTAGATAAAAGTGAACTTAATGTTTTGATACAATTTATTACATGAAAGTAAGATAGAGCCCACAAAATTTTGGAATTTATTACTATTGTTTTTTTATGTAAAATAAAATATTGATCATGGTGTTGAACTAGTTTACAACTAAATAATGACATCATTATGTTATTAACTCTTTCGATATTAAAGATTAATTTTTACCAAAGAAAAGATAGAGAAAATTCTATTAAAATTCAAGAGTCGTGTCTCACAAGTTTGGCATACCATAATGCCCAACCTAAAACTTGTTATTCAGAGCTTAGTATATATTGGAGCTCATTGGCATACCATAATGCCTCCATCTTTTACCTTTCAATAAAATATTTCTATCAACTCTTCAATGGCTTTTCTATGTTTCATGCTGCTACTCAAATCCGCTCAAGAGCAAATACCCTAATATTTCGCATCCATACATTGCATTTTATTTTAATATATATATATATATATATACTTTTGTCCCTTTTTTTAACTTTTCATTAATTAACTAAAAACATAGTGATATAGAATTTTGTAAGTAAGGTTAGTTGTGATTAAAACTTGTGAAATTTAATAAATTTAAATAATTAACAGAAAATAGACATAAATGACAACAAATGAACTAATTTTGAAGTAGATATGCAAAATTTAGAAACATGAGACCAAATAAAAACTCGTCCAAAAACTCAAAAGATAAAGATGTAATATCTATAACTTGCGGGCCAAATAAAAATTAAGCTGAAAATTTACACCTGAAATATTTTAAAAACAAGAGACCAAGATACTATTATCAAAACCCAAAACTAAAAACGCTTTTTTTTCCTTGATGATTTTATTTTTAAAAAATGCAGCATTAACAAAATTATCATTTGGGATTCGTAAGTTAGTTTCGGAGGACAATTGTGTTGGTCCTTCATTAGGGTTTTTCCGACTTTAAATTCACAATTGGGAGTGCAAAATTCGAACTCAATTGAGCTAGCTCTGGTTGGTTCGAGATCGATAGCTAAAGCTCTCATGAAATACATTAGTTTGAGACCTTTGGAGACAATTCAATTACATTGAGTTGTGACAAACAAGAAAAATCAACATATAGGAGGAGGTAATGTTTTGTAAAGAAAAGAAACACACTGCATAATTTGAAATGCTTCAATATTTTTGTTAATGCATATTCAACAAAGACTCAAAATCAGATGGCAGATATTATTATATCCTAAGAAGCAAGAAGAGCCTCAACCTTGGCAATTTGGTCCTCTTCGTTCTTTGGGGTTGGACTCCGGTTAGCCTCGTGAAACAGGTCGTGCTTCCATTTCTCAACACGGGTACCGCCACCAGCTCGAAATCCTTGCCTCCCACCAAAGCCATCTCTTCCCCTGTAATTCCCACTGCCACTCCCATTGCCATACCTTTCCCTCACCGGGTAGCCTCCTCCGCTCTTCATCTCATCCCTTTTGATGGCTAAGTCTCTAGTGAAATGCTTATTAAGTTTCTCGGGATAACGGGTGTCGCGGCCTCTTTCTTCCCTTTGCTCCCTTCCATCCTGAGGTTGGTTGTGTGGATCACTCAATTTTTTACTCTCTGGTGCCATACCTGCTTTCTCAACATTTTCATTGTCAACTATAACTTTCTTCTCCCTAAATGCAGGCCTTCTCCGAGCAGGAGGTGGTGCATCAACCTCTAGTTTTGAGGACCCATCACGGGTTCTTGAGTGATTATCATCCCTCATGCTTTTTGGTATCTCATCTCTTCGTTGTGAATTGCGAGTTGCCTTTTCAGAGGACCTATCGTTACCCTTATCCTTATCCTTTGAATCCTTCCACCAACCTCGCTCTAAACAACAACAACAACAACAAAAAAACAGACACTAAATCAAGAGAGGAGAAGCAAGAATAGAAGATTCTAAATTAACAATTATGTGTCACCTAGTGGTCAAAAGAGTTTAAGTGAGAGTTTAAGTAACTAGAAGGGGATGAATTCAATTTATGATGACCATTTTTCTAGGAATTAATTTCCTACAGGCTTTCCTTGACATCAAAATATTGTAGGATCAAATGGTATGACCTATGATAAATTCAAGATGGACGTAAGTTATATTAGAGAATATGAGGTTCCACCTTAAAACCAATTGGCAATGTGGGGAGTAACTCGTATCTCTTTTAAATTGATGTTGGATTCTCCCACTTTTCAGTGTGAGATATTTGTGAGATCCTAACATGCCCCCTCAAAATGGTGTCTCTTTTGGGCTCACCAATCTTGCATCGGATCTCAATTTTATTTTTATTGGACCGATACCCGTTTGGTCTTTATGAGCTCTGATACCATGTGAAATAGTATGAACATCCATCTCAAAACCAATGTGAAATAGTGTGGAGATCCATCTCAAAATCAATTGGTAACGAGAGGAGTAGTCCACCTACCTAATAAACACTTGTTGATATCCTCACCTTATCAATGTGGGATTCTCAACATGCCCCCTCAAGATGATGCCTCTTTTTGGACTATCAATCTTGAATCGGATCTCAATTTCATTTTTATTGGGCCGAATACCCGTTTGGGCTTAATGGGCTCTGATACCATGTGAAATAGTGTGACTGCGGACATCCATCCCAAAACCAATTGGTAATGAGGGGAGTAACTCATATCTCTTTTATATTGATGTTGGACTCTCCCACTTTTCAATGTGGGATATTTGTGAGATCCTAACAAATTAGCCGAGAGAGTCACGGATGTAAAAAAAAAATCTGAATTATCCAATAAGACACGGTCACTATATAAGTCTAAATAAGAACGTGACATCTAGAAGATTGTACATAAAACATTTAGGCAACAGTGGAAAATTAAGAACGCATCCTCTACAACAGTATACTTTGACCTTTTTGGCGCCAGAAGAAAATAGTTGTAGTGTGACTTTGAAAGACAAAAGTACACCATATAAAACCTCAATAGTTTTTCTCACTCCATAACCACTGACCCATGAGTGTACACAGGTATAAATATTTAGAACAATATTTTAAGAGTGAATATAATAAGAATAATAATGCATGCCTAATAGGTATGATTAGTGATGTTACATGGAATAGACTAAACGATGTTATATATACACATGACATTGCACAAGAGAAAAAGGGATAAATCTTATAGAAAAGTTGGAATTGGGGCTTAAAAGGGAGTAAGGAAACCCACCACTAGTTGTGCTCCGACCAAAGCTTCGACCAATTGGCCCGTCATTACCACGTTCGCCGTGCTGTTATAAGACATGCACAGGCAAGCCTAAGAAGTTATATACACGGATGCACTTGAAGGCACAGGGCTGAACAAGATTCCAATTACATCAGCCCAGCAAAAATGTGGGGTAATTTTGCAACAAAGAATGAACAAGGCAGGAGGAAAATGGAGGCTAGAGAAATAGAGAACTATTACTGAACTAAATTACTGGATTGTATCGATATGATTGACAAAATTCCACAACCGTCGAATATAAAGATTGCAAGAAAAATACGGTAATACTTTTTTTTATTCAACAAAAAATATAGTGATACTTGTTTGACCTGACCTGAAAGACATATCCTTCATAAGCCATCAAATGATGTTTTTTTTAGTTCAGCAACAATTGAAGGTGGATGATTCAAATCCATGACCACGTGTTCATGAACACATACTTATGTCGCAGAGCTACTGCTATTGTTAGCTAAGTCATTAGCCATCAAACAATGTTACAACATCGTTTTAAAGTGTGCAGATAGCACCATGCCTTGCACCTCACTGAGGCGAACCTAGGCTTTAATTTTAACAATGAAGAAAATGCTCCGACTCAAATGCCTAAGTCACTTTAAAATAAAAAATGAAATAAATAAATAAAACATCTGACTGCGACTGCCTTGTATTGTATCCTGAATATTTGTATGAAATATAACGTATGTTATGAATTTCATGAAATAAAAAGGAAATCCCCACACGAATTCATTTACGTCCAGATCTGGCAGCAGACACACTTTGGTAGTTCATATGAAAAGCAATGAATGATGCATTACAGAAAGTTTTTACGCTTACAATCTTGTTCTTACTAACTTGGAGTCGAGATGAAAGATTAAAGAATGGTAATGCGTATAGATAATGAGCTTTAAGAAGCTGGTTACCAATAACTCTTGAGATCACGGTTAAAATTGGTTAAATAATGGACAAGGACGACCAAACTAGATTCCTGTTATTTTATTTTAGAGAAACTATATAAGAAAGAAATTATCATAATTAATTGAAAAATGCTTTAATGTAGCCCAAACCTGAAGATTAGATCGTGAACGTGGTACTTCACTGGGATTTAAGGAATGTTTAGTCCCTCCATCCCTCCCATCACTGTTCTTGTTTGCTCCTTTTCTAATCCCACCTTCTGGATTAGAATCAAGTGCTAATGAAGACTCATGGGGTATCGTATCTTTCCCCTCGTGTCGCAGCTCATGTTTTTTATCACGTTCTTTGTTATCTTCAACTTGAGAACTAGAGTTTCTAGATAACTTCTCCTCCAATGGTTTCTTGTCCCTCCTTGACCTCTTCGGACTAGAAACAATAAGTCACATGTGTAAGTCATATTAGAGTTTCATGATTAAGTATCATCGGACTATATTTAATGCACTAATCACTTATTCAACCTAACGTATTATTTTGAATTCAATTGAAAGAAAAAGAATGGGGCCATCTTATTGTCCAAATATCCAAATAAGATCATGTATTTCTCTTCAGAGACTTCGCTTTTAGTTTTGACTATGCAAAAAAATGAAATATAAACCATCAATGAGGCCACAAGTGGTCAAAGAGGGTCTTGAGATGAATAAGGTGATGGGTTCAATCCATAGTAGCCTACCTAAGAACTAATTTCCTACGGATTTCTTTGACATCCAAATGTTGTAGGATCAGGCGGTAGTAGTATGTCCCATAACATAAGTCGAGGTGCGCGAAAGCTGGTCTGGACATCATGGATATCAAAAAAAAAAAAAAAAAAATGAAACAATGTTTTTTTTTTTTTGGCCATTTTCAAATTAGGAGAAATATAATTGGCACAATGCAGGGCTGACAACGATGTGTTACCAAGTAGCCATAAAAAACCATGAAGTAATTTGAAATTAGAACTAATACACTGGCAACTACGAGACTGGGCATTGCAGAAGTAACTGTCCGATCATTTCTTTGGTAACAGTTAAAATAAGTTCTTCGTAGCTAGGAACTATAAATATATCCATGCAATGATGCAAGCAACCTAATTCTCATAATACGCAGGTATGTCTCCACTGGATGCTCATTAGATCGGATAAAAAAAAAACTACTAAAGTAATGTGTTTCTAAATCGAATGGCCAAAGTATAATTTTCACTCTTACAAGTTACATTCAGAATCATAATCAACTGCTTCAACTACAAATTGGCATCTGCTTCACAGTCTAAGCACTTAAAAATGCATGGGAGCAGTCAAGCACATGTTCATAAAATAACAATAAACATGGAAATAAATATATATATATATATATATATATATATATTAAAGCGAATGCTCATTTTGTGTTTGAACTTGGGGTTGAATTGAGCTGGTTTATGTGAATTAAAATTTAAAACCCCCCAAATTTTCTTTTTTTACCCACACTTTCAGGACAAAATGTGTTTTAAGGGGCGGATAAAGATATGAATGCTATTAATGGGTATATCAGTAAATAGTTAGGGAGTTGATCATGACATTAGGTTTATAAATAGAGGGGGTGGAGAATGAAGAAGATAAGCAATATTTTGGGAGTGAATTACGGCTTAAGAGAGTTCTCAAGAGGGAGGGTCCAAGTCCCCCAGCACATGGTTTATCTTGTAAATTAGTTGTTTTTTATATTTCTTTGTTCTAAAAACAAAAGCGCTATCAGTTTCTTCCTAGCTAATTAAGCTTTCAAAATACAATTACCAATCTCAAATTTACAGTTTTTAATAAAGGGACCTAACCTAGGGGTATATTTGTAATAAGGGTATTAGTAAGGGTAGAAAGGTAATATGGCAGAGAGTTTTTGGATGAAGGTTACAAATAGGAGGAAAGGATTGGAAGAGAAGTCATCGATGTATTTGGAGAGGTTTGGAGTTGAGTTGGCATACTCAAGACTCAAGAGGGAGGGATTTCTAGGGTTGGTTTCTCTGTAATTTTCATCTGTTCTATCAATATCATTTTGAATCTGTTCTTGTAAGGTTAGAATCCTTACCTAAACAATCTCACATCACAAGTGATAATATAATGGAGCAAGCAATGACTCAAAGAGAGTCCAATCAACATAAGATGAGAAATTGTAAATTATAATGTTATCTTAAGAAAATCAAGAACAAATGAACTACTTCGTCCTTCCATACAAACGAACCAGTGAACTAATACAGCTTACAGCTCAAATTAACAAACTTATCACATATTCGTGAGAAAATAGTGGAGCAAGGCTCAAAGACAATCCAACCAACACACGGAGAAAATTAGTATATTTTAATTCCATCTTCAAAACAAAATCCACAATACAAAAGAGCTCCATATAACCCAAATCCTTGAGACTCATTTAAACATGTCATATAAATCAATTCAACCACGTATCACTAACCAGAACAAATTAAAGAAATTCATTTCCCAAACAAATATGAAAGACCTTAATCGAACAAGAATCGGAAAGCTCCCATTTGATAACCATTTGTTTTTTAGTTTTTAGTTTTCTAATTTAAGCTCATTTTTACTCAAATTCTCTACAAACAAGTTCATCTTCACTTAACTCTTAAGAAAGTAGTTGAATCATAATCAAATTGTTAAATCCAAGACAAGTTTTTGGAAGCTGGTTAGGCCCGTTTGATAACCGGTTGATTTCATATTTACATTTTATCTATATTTTCAAAAACAAAAAAAAAAATTTAAAAGCTAAAGAAACAGTTTCTAAATACTTGTTTTAATTTACGGAATTTGGTTAGAATTCACATACTCTCTTCGAATCTGAGATAATACAAGCTTCTTTTTTTTCTTTTTTCTTTTTTTTAATCCGTGACTATCCGCCAGTTAGCGCACACCTTGACTAATGTCACTAGATATACTGTTTGACTTACGACATTTAAATGTCAAGGAAATCCGTATGAAATTAATTCCTAGGTAGGTGGTCACCATAAATTAAACTCATAACCTTAAACATCCAAGACCCTCTTTGACCATTACGCCACTCCATGTTGGTTTACAAGCTTCAATTTCAAAAACAAATTGTTGTTAGAGGGGCTTAGTTTTCAAATTTTGGTTGTTAAAATGTTGAACAAGTAGTTCTGGGCTTAATTTTCAAAACCCAGAACCCAAAAACCAAATGAATATCAAACAAAACCTAAATGAGCAGTGGTGGTTCCAATTACAACAAAATCAAAACAAACATAATGCCAGACGCACCAATACTCAATCATACTCAGAAAAAACTCATGAAAATCCCAGAATCAACTACGGCAAGAACGAAAACAGAATTAGAACGAACAAATTCTTCAGCAATCGGAAAGAGAGAGAGAGAGAAGAAGGTACCTGGATTCTCTATCGAATCTGGAACGGTAGCGCTTGGAATCGGAATCTCGAGCTTCACGACGCGACATTTGCGCCCTGCCGCTGCTGTGTCTGTGAAAAGCCGAGAGTGGGGAAGTTAGGGCTTCGTCTCGCGGGAAGGTTAAGAAGTGATGATGATGATGATCTTGTAATCGACCAAACTCGAATTTTATTGTTATTATTATTTAATTACAAATATATATTTCCAATTTAAAGTGGAAATATGTTAATAATAATAATAACATATTTCCAATTTAATTACAACTTTAAATTGAAAATAGGTTAATAATAATAATAACATATTCCAATTTAAAGTTGTAATTATTTCAATTTTATCTTTTAGGAGTATACATACTTTAGTTTATATTTGACGGATCAATACTATCCAATATTACTAAAAAAAATAAATAAATATTTTAGTGAAATTGTGTATAATATGATAATTAGTTGATTACGCGTTCAGATTTTAAATGTGATAAAATTAAGAAAAAAAGAAGTTAATATATTTTTATTTAGTATTCATAGGACATGAAATTATAGAAAGTGAGAAAGAAAATATTGGTACAAAGAAAAAATAGTAATTATTGATTTATTATAAAAATAATTATAAATATAAATTAAATTTAAAAATATTTATATTTATATTCATAAATATAATTAATACAATATCGATATGTATTATTAATATCGTATTATCACTGAAACTTATGATTATTACTGTTAATTTTTTTTTAAATAACTATATTTAATTATTTTTTAAATTTGACTCTGTTAAATTAAAAAAAAAAAAGAATAGATCATAATTATTAAAGGAGGCATGAGGTGGGGAATAGAGAAGGCCCAAAGTTGAGTTTGGGCCGAGGGGAAAGGGTCAAATCTTTGGCATTTTTTCTTTCTTTCATTATTTGTTCTTGTTTTTTTTTAACTACAAAATTCAGGAGAAATAATTTTATGCTCAGGATGCATCCACTATTATAACTAAATTTTGACCTTCTATAATTTTTGTTATTTTTTTAAATAGTTATTTCTCAAAATTACAAATATAATAAATGGTCAAGATTTAACCAATTAAATGGTTGCATGTTGCCCGGCCAGCATGCAATCATTTCTCAAATGTTAGAACCTTCTTTTTTTTTTCTTTTTTTTTTTTTTCTTTTTTTTTTTTTTTTTTGAGAAACCCTAATTTGTTCTTCTTATTTTTATATTTAAACCAAAAAATATATTATAATCGTTATCTTGGATGGTAGCTATTTCTTTTCTTCATTGACATGATTTGATAAAATTGTATACTAGAATTTGGAGAATTTAAAGTCAAAATTTTTTTGTTTTTGAAACAAAGTTCAAATGATAATATTAAATTTTGATTGATTATATTTTAATAACTTTTATTAAATATTTGTTACAACTGAAATATTCGTAATAAATAGATGTGTCCGGAAAACAAATCTCAAGGTTGTCAACAAAATAAATATCCAAATGTCATTTTAGCCTTTATATTTAAATTTTAAAATCAATATTAATTAAAATTGATTCGATGGTAATCTTATAGAAATAAAAAACAAAATTAACAAAGTTTTTGCAAAAATATTATATTTTATAGCAATGAATACATATCTTCAAATCCATGTATGTGAATTATTTTTAATAAAATTGCGTCAAATTAGTTATAACTTCCAATCAAATATTAATGTCATTAATTTAATGATGTGTGCATGTCTAGCAATCCGAAATGCTTACATTTTTTATTTTATTTTTTAGTTCCACCCTAATTATGCACTCATAACCTCTAATGCATAAGAAAATATCGATTATAATGTTTTTTTAAAAAAAAAATTAATTAATTAATTAAAAGTCGATTCTAATGGTTAATACGTGGGATCCAAATTGACCATTAAAATATACCTCTTCTCCTAATTGAAAGTGATTGACATTACGGAGCCAAAAGATTTCCAAATTAAATATAAAAAATGGAATATTCCTTTCTTTTTTTTTTGAAAAGACAAAAATGGTATATTCCTACGTAATCGTAAATACTATTGTTAAAAAAATAATAATAATAATTGCTAAAAGAAACATCATTAATTAGTATTTATAACACATAAATACTACTAAACTAAGTCATAAACAATCTTCAATCAATATAGTCAATATTACTTAACAACAATTCTTGATGACCAACTAATATTACATATCCAAAAAATGTTATAGATAATCATCGATCAAAAGACTTGATGACAAAATTAATATATATTTAAATTTCTCCTCGATACCATATTCTACTATTATATTTACAATACAATATTTAAAACAATTCATTTATAGTACATTATTTTTTATGAGAAATAATATTGAACTGTAATAAAACTCAATTCGAATATAAATGAAAATATTTTATCTTTTTTATTATTGAGGCAATATTTCTCATATATATACATAATTAAAATATTTATAAAAATGATATTATTAAGAGAATTTGCATGTATATTACAATAAGACAAAAAATTAAATAAATAGCAATTTTTTGAAAATATTTGCAAATATAGCAAAATCAGATTGATAGACTCCATCAATAGTGTCTGATAGACTCCATCAATAGTGTCTAATAGACTCCATCGATAGTGTTTGATAGAGTCTATCAAAAATATTTTTTACTATATTTACAATATTTTAAAAAAATTACTATAATTCTAATGCATGGTAGAAAATTTGCTATACAGCGTAAATTCTCTATTATTAAAATAGATAATATATTTTTTTTTCTTTTTATATAATTGAAGATAGATTCAAACTAATAACCTCATTATTTTGTATATTAAATATTTTTTCATTTTATAGTGGCGGTGGGTCCATCCAACAACAACTCAGAACATATTTATAGCGTCATTACTCTCATCGGAACCTAAACGACACCGTTCACTTCATCTTCACCGGACGCCGTTTCACAAACTCCGGCTCCTGCTCCGCATTATTCCTGTACCGTTCATTAATTTCAGGCAACAAAGAATCAAAATCAAAGGTTCAAAACGTGGGGTTGTGCTCGTGATTTCCCCACCGGTGATTAATTTCTATGGCGGACAAGAACAGCAGAGCCTCTCCGCCAGCCAACCGTTTATGGCGTCCCATTTCCCCTTGATTTCCGCAAATCGATTTTGTTTACGTTTCTTCTATTAATTTTCGGTTCGGGTGTTTCCCTTTTGAGATGTGTATGAGATATGGTTGCGATTGGGGGAGTTTCGTTGCCGCCGGGTTCTGCGCCGCAGTTGCTCCTAAACCGATCTTCGCCGTCGTCGTCGGCGGCGATTGGGTTTGTTAGGTTTAGCGATGGGGTTGCGAAGAAGGGTTTGAGGGCGGTGATTGTTAATGGGAAGGTTGATGGTTTGGGTAAGAGTGAATGTGGGACTGAGGTTGATGCTAATTTGGGCAATGGACATGCAGGGGACTCTGGTATTGATTCAATGTTGATTTTTTTTTATATAATATTTTGATTTTGGGACTTGGTTTTGGTTGAATTAGAAAATTTGTTTTTGTTTTTGTTTTGTTCTTCTTTTTGAAGTTATGGGCTGTAGTTTTGGTTCTTAAGTTTTTTTTTTAATCATGTCATTGAAAGCTCTGGTGTTTTGGTTGTCTTGCTTGATTCATTAGATAGCTGAAACAAGATAAATGGCAAGAACCTTTTGTTTGCTTTTTATGTTATGAAAATCGGAACAACAATCAAGTAAACAATAAGAAAAAACATTGAGATTTATGTGTTTTACTAAGAGTGGGTTAGCTATGCCGATGGGTAGAAGCGAGACTCCCGATGACTTAGTAATCACGGGCCAACATAGTTCAAAGGCATATCTCAACGATTTATGTTGACATTAGTTGCATTCTTATTGCATTTTCAATATTTTATCTACATATTTACAATATGAAGTTGAATGCTTTGATTCATTGAAATGTTGATGGTCAACTTACGTGCACCTCAACTATTCTCACGGGATATCGCGCCTTACCCTATATCATTTGGATAGAAAATCGGTAGGAAATTAATTCCTAAGTAGATGACCACCATAACCTTTTAATTTAGTTTCAGTCTTGTAGAACATTTGAATAGATTACTAAGATGCTTTTCAATCAGGAAAAAGTCATGGAATGTTGTCCACAGTAGGAAATTCTACCAATATCAAGTGGCATGAATGTTCAATTGGAAATGTTGAAAGACAGAGCCTTCTTAAACAGAAAGGATGTGTCATATGGATCACAGGTCTCAGTGGCTCAGGTTTGTCATTCAACCTTTTCCTATTGCTTTTACACCTTTTTACTATCTTCTTCTTTTTGAATAGGAAATGCAAACATTTTTATTGATAAAGTGAAAGTGACAAAGTGTTACGATGAACCTTCGAAACATCGATAAGGGCCAATCAAAGAACAAAATACTTGGTAACAAGCTCGGTAGAGTGCGGTAACCCATAATTTAGATTGTCTTCAAATGAAATTAGCCTTGGAGTTGGAATTTGGGGTATTCATTGGTTAGGCTGGGTTTGAACTCTACTCAATTTTTTGGATTGTTAATTTGATCTACCCAAACATTTTTATTCCTTCCTAGATAATAGACCAGACCCAATAGAGTTTGATTTGTAAGGTCATGTTTGAAAAGATTTTGTGAAAAAGATAGCGAAAATGTTGAATTGAAAGGTTTAAGTTGGGTTTGGAACTTTTTTGACATGACCCAATTTTTCTAAATATACTTAGCTAACTTGCAGGGAAGAGCTCTGTGGCCTGTGCTTTGAGTCAGAGCTTATACAAAATAGGAAAATTGGCTTATATTCTCGACGGGGACAATGTCAGGCATGGCTTGAATCGAGACCTAGGTTTCAAAGCCGAAGATCGTGCTGAGAACATAAGGAGGGTCGGTAAGTCCTGCTTGGGAAGTTCGGTTCATTTACGACACGTTGTATGGGGATTTCTTCATGATTACTAATTATACTTCTTCCATAAATTAGGTGAGGTTGCAAAACTGTTTGCAGATGCTGGAGTTATTTGCATTGCTAGTTTGATATCTCCATACCGAAGGGATCGAGATGCCTGCCGTGCCATTTTGCCTGATGGGTATTTTGTTGAGGTATTTCTTCTTGTATGATTGTATGCATACCATAGATTTTGAGCTGGCTTCTATTTTACCTTGCATCTGAAATATATATGACAAAAATATGCTAAAAAATATAGGTGTTCATGGATGTTCCTCTTGAAGTTTGTGAAGCAAGAGACACGAAAGGATTGTATAAGCTAGCCCGGGCGGGGAAAATCAAAGGTTACTACAACTCGTTATCATCTTACTTGGAGTTCATTGATGATCTTGTTAATTCTCGCTAAGAAACTCGAATTTATTATCAAATGGGCTTAAATTATAAATTCTCAGAATTATCACAGTTCATCTATTGACCGAACAAAATCTCATATGTTTGCAGGCTTTACTGGTATCGATGATCCGTATGAAATACCATTAAAATGTGAGGTAATTGCAAATATTTCTTGAGGAATATTGAGAATCTCTGTTAAACAACTTGCAAATTATCAACGATTTACTACTTGGGGAATAATTTTTGTTTAAGTTGTAAATTTTATACCTGAAATTTAAGGTTTATATCTGAGAGGCTCTTAAACTTGAAACTGTCTCTTATAGATGACTCATCTTTCAATTTTGTATCTAATAAGTCTCTAGTAGAACGATTGACACAAAGTTGGGAACCATCCTGAAGTGACTTAATGGTCAAGATGGTATGGGGAGCTAAGAGGTAATGAGTTCAATCCATAATGGTCACCTACCTAGGAATTAATTTCCTACGGGTTTCTTTGACACCTAAATGTTGTAGAGTCAGACAGTATGTCCCGTGACATTAATTGGGGTGCACGCAAGCTGGCCTAGATAGTCACTGATATAAAAATAAAATAAAAATAATTAGACACAAAGTCGAGTCTCCAAGGAGGGGGCAATCTAGGTTGGAGCTTGGGGCTTTCAAAGTTTTCTTCTTTGGAGGTTAGGTTTGAACTCCATGAGTGAGTTTAATGGTAAAATCCCTTTTTGTCTCTCATATCTGGGCCTTGAAACGGGCGTGCATAGTGCAACGAAGTTCCGATTTTCCAGTTTAAGACCTATTAGCTATTATATAAGAATATGTCAGACACAAACCTAAAAGTTAAAAGAGGATCCTTATAATTTAACCATGTATTTGTAGCATAAGCTGATGTTTAGTTTAATAATGAAGACTAGTATATCTGGTTGTGTTATGAATGATGCATTGTTTTCAAAGCTGATTGAACCTTTTGGGTTTCAGATAATCCTGAAACATAATGGAGGCTCCCCATGTGACATGGCAGAGAAAGTGATGCATTACCTTGAGCTTAAAGGATTTCTGCAGCCTTAACTCAAAACTTTATAACTTTAGGCTCAAAATTTTATCTTTTTCTGAATACAGTTAGGAATGAAGGATGAAAGTTTGGAGTAGAATGTTGTCACAAATAAATTGTATGTGATCATAGATCAATTCATTTTGCTTTTTTTTTTTTTTTGGTTCTTTTTCTTTGATCTGTGTAATGTAGAGTTGTTTGAAACAGGGTTGAATGTTAGATGAGTACATTGTCAAAAGAAGTTGATCTCTCTCCCTCTTATATCAATATACGCCTATTCGTTTTATAGGCTTATATTGATATAAGAAGTGTCTAATAGATCTTTAAATTTTAAAATGTTGATTGTCATTTTTTAAACTTATAATTCTACTTCAAACAAGTTTTTAACATATTCAAAAAAATTAAACTTGAATTTATCTAATTAAATATAAAATTAAACTTAATGTTTAATAGTTTCAATTTTGTTAGGAAAATGTCTAAATTCTAATAAGTCAGTGAGTTATTAATTATAAAATTGAAAATTTTATAATTTTATTTGAAACAAATCGAAAGTATGGTATAATAGACATTTTTTAAGTTTAGAGATTTATTGGATAATTTTATATGAAACAAATTGAAAGTATGGTGAAAAGACAATTTTTAAGTTTAGAGATTTATTGGACAATTATAATTTTAGCGTCATACTTGGAAATTTAGACACCAAAACTTATAACTTTAATATATAATACAATGTTAGATGCATGTAGTGATGTCAATATAAAGAAGTTAGAGAAATTGTGTGTTTAATTAGGAGTGGGAGTATTTAGTTGGTAAAGAAAAAATGTGAGTTTAGAAACTAATTAGTGATAAATAGCTTTAGAGATTTAGAGGAAAAATGCAAACTTTTTAAAGTTTATGGATATTTTTGAATGAGATACTAATCATTTATATAGTATATAAAGTTGATGACTATTTGTTTTTTTTTGTTTTACCAAAAACAATTAGCCAAATATCTATGCAGAAAGAGACTAATGGAGAAAAGTTAGTGGGTAATTAATGTGTAAAGTAAGGGATTAATGAGAGAAATTGCGTGTAAAGAGCAATTTAGTAAAAAGAAAGTGTTTTTTCCAATTATCTAATGGATGATACATGGTCGTATACCTAGATAATCACTAAAAATAGAATAATAATAATATAAAAAAAAAGAATAATAAAGGGTGTTTATTTACTATATTTATGTAGATTTAGTTTCAAAAGTTATATTGTTGAGTTATTTCGTGTAGTTAAAAATTGAGAGTTATAGCTAAAAATTCGTTTGAATGTAGTTTGTATGTGGAGGAGTTAGAGTCAAAATCTTGTTTGAATATAGATTTTAAAATGAATGGTTGAAAACTAATTATTTTGATTGATTTGAAATGAATAATTAAAAATGAGTGGTTAAAAATGCTTGAGTTATAAATGAATGATTAGAATTGAATTGCTAGATTTCCTAAGTTATTTTTAAAAGTAAAAAGAAGTAAGTAAAACTCGTTTGAACATATATTTTCGAGAATGAGTTAGTAAATCCTCCTTAAATACGATAAACAAGCCATCCCTAACCAAATCTATATACATGCGTGGTTGTTCTATTAAAATGCATTTTTTATTAAAAAATCATAAATTTAAATTTGTAAAAGAATCTTTCATTATCTTAATAGAATTGAGAATGATGTTAGGCACATTATGTCATGCACATGTAATATATACACTACCCATTAAAATAAAATTGCCTAGAAATACTAACAAAATACACTTAAAAAACAAATAATTGGAGTGATTCCTTCACCACCAACTCCCAATCTTGTACCACATTTCCAACCAAATTAAGTTATGATTTTGAGTAAAGGGTTGAAATATAATAGTGCCCTTAGTTGGAAGTCACATATCTTCTCCCACACATTAATAATGCTAATGCGTGTCAATATTCTCCCATTGTCATTACAACAACTCCAAATAAATGAAATTATATACATATTTAAAAAAAAAAACTATATCTCGAGCGTGCATATATATCAAAATAGTTCATTTTTACTTTCATTATCTTTTTTATCAAGTATATTCTACCTTTTCAAATATCAAAATAATGAGATTTTATATCGAGTATATTACAGTCAAGATTAATGATCTAGTAATTTCATTATTGTGTGGTAATCAAATTTAATATCATGATTATGGTTCAATTTTAAAAATTAGTAGTTGACTCTCATATTATTTAACCGTGATAATATTCTTTTTATGTAAAGTTTGTTGATCTCCTTCCCTCACTCCATACTAAAAAAGAAGCACTATAATTTTTTTTTTTTTTTTTTTTTTTTTTTTTTTTTTTTTTTTTTTTTTTTTATTATAAAAGTGTTAAGATTAGTAGATAGAAAGATTTTAAATTGTATTAAACAAAATAGTAATCAATCACCAGAATTTTTTTTAAGTCTCAACTTTTAATTGCATATCCTCAAGATCTTGGATGCTCACATGTCACAGCCTCACATACATTAATAATAATATAAAAAAGAAAAAGAAAAAAAGGTTTTATTTATGTACCACTTTCGTAACTTTAGATGCTACATTTATTTTAATATAATGTCGATTCATTCCTTTTTGCTCTGTTAAACTTATAAACATTTAACAATATGTTAATGAAAATACAAAAACTCTACCGAAGCGATAACTTCAAATCCATGCCTATTAAAAAAAAATCCATGCATATTAAAAGACTATGGTTGGGATATCATTCTTTGATCATATATGGTAAATTTCGATTATGAAATCCTTCTATTTTTAATATATTTTATGAATACAGCTAATAATTTAAATAAGGAAAATTGTTATAGATGAACTTTTCTAATAAAATATTACAAAAATAGTTTAGTTTTAAAATATTTGGTTATTATTACATTTCAATGTTGTATTATAAATACTATTTATACAATATTATGCATTATTAATACAATATTGTTATTAAAAAGAGTCAACTACTTTTGTTTGAAAAACGTTGTTTCTATTAATATTATGCATTATTAATACAATATATTTTTTTATTTTTTTTTGAAAAACGTTGTTTTTATTAATATTTTTGTAAAATGTTTTTTTTTTTTTTTATTGACAATTAAAATTTTAAGGGAATTTGCTCTCAATAGCACATTTATGGCTCTTCATTACAATTGTAGCACATTTTTTAAAATAATTTCATTCATGGCACATTTTGTCCAAAATTCCTATTCAATCATCATTACACTTCAATCGGTTCAATTCGTAGACTTTTGACTTCTATC
>JBBMEF010000023.1:13121141-13133641 GCA_037832685.1 Sicyos baderoa
TTTTGTAGAAAATAAGACATAAGAAGCCAAAAGTCAATTGCATGACTTAAATGCTAGACAAAAGGGTAGATAAGCTTAAATGGTCCCAACCAACTCTTCTAGAAGGTCATTTGCATTTATGAGCATGGTTGGAAAGCTTTAACATCCAAAAGTCCCAAAATATCAAATATGGAAATTTCATACTTTAAATTTCTACATTGTTATTTTAATCCTCTAGAATCTTCTTCTTCTTGCTTCTCATAGCAGCCCCTTGATGCATAAACAATAACTTGGTGGTTCAATTCATATCAACAAACATGAACACAAGCTTTTATTTGTTTGGTAGTTTTTTTTTCTTTCTTTTTTTTCTTTCCTTTTAAATAGGGAAATGTTGTACAAAACAGTGTTTGGAGAAGCCAAGGAGGGTTCTTCATGGTGGAGGGATCATAAAGAATCCAGAATTCAATAATGGAATTGAAGGATGGAAAATATTTGGAGGAGGAGAAATAAAGCAAGGGCTTTTGAAACAAGGCAACAACATCAATAGCTTCATTGTAGCTCATAAGAGGACTAACCCTAGGGATAGTCTCCATCAATTGGTGCACCTCCAACATGGGAAGCTCTATAGTTTCTCGGGTATGTGTCGACTTTCTTTCCTTCTCTCGTGTTCTTTTTCATCGCTCATTGTTGAAAATATAGTAACGACTTATTTATTTTATCGGCTTAAGATTTTATATCCACGTGAAATTTCAGAATTCATTTGGAGGTAAATATTGTAGGTTAGAAGATTCTTCCCTCTTTTTTATTGACAAAACTTGTTGTATGATGACACATTCTTTAAGGATCTTTTTGTGATTGTCTTTGATGTTCTTTCCTTGAGGGGAGACCATTCTTTTTTGTGGTAGAGTGTGTTCCCTCCTTACAATCATCTTGTCTTTGTGAGGATTGTGTTGACTTGAAGTATTTGCCATTATAAATACACTAGTTTTTCAATAAACAAAACTTGATAAAACATTTGAGAAAAACTTGCTTATATACACTCTACAGAGGCACAAATTTTGCCATACATTTATTTTATTTTTGAACTTTTTTAGCAAATGTTTTCATATAATAAAAGAAAATTTGAAAAATAAAATTAAAGAAATGTAAGATGAATACTTATGCTACATGACAACAGGTAAGTTGACTCTACCCGTACATGTGTAGACAAGACAACCTTTTCTCTTTTATCGTTAGTCTCTTGTAACACATTTTTTAAATCACTGATCTCTCTACGTCACAAATTGGCCTCACGCTATTTTTAAATTCATAAATGAGGTACACCATTTTTAAGTTAATAAATGAGGGTGTTAAAAAATATATGAAAAATACTAACTATACTCAAACTCATCAACTTAAAACCAACAAAAATAATAGCTCAACCAGTGTAAGAGATCATGAATTTGAATTCCCAACTGTACTCCTAATTGAAGTTGAACTAAGAAAACTCATCGACTTTAACTTTGAACATTTTTAAGTTGAGCAATACTTACCAAAGGGTGGGTAAGTATTTTACTTACCCATCCTTACAACCACATGATTTTACATTATAAAAAAAATTGATATTGATTGATGGAGAGAGAAATGCAAAAAGGTAAAAACATGTGGTTGTAAGGTGGGTAAGGATTTTGAAAATACTTACCCACCCTTAGGTAAGTATTTCTCTTTTAAGTTTTCGTAGTCGTACAAGGTCTAATCAGCAAAATGCTATAAAATGTACAGCTTGGGTTCGACTAGGTGAAGGAAATGCACCTGTGGCTGTTCTATTCAGAAATAGTGAAGGGGGTCATATTCTACATGGTGGTGAAACCATAGCCAAACAGGGGTGCTGGAGTTTGCTCAAAGGTGGCATTGTCTCTAACTTTACAGGCAATGCTGAGGTTATTTTTGAGGTGAATAACTTTTGATTTTGCCAACTTGGTTTGATTTAGTTGAGAACATGGCTGGCCTCTAACTTGTCTAGTTTTTTTTTTTTTTTTTTGATATCCGTGACTGTCTGGGTTTCGCACATCTCGACTAATGTCACGGGACATATCGCTTGACCCTACAATATTTGGATGTCAAAGAAATCCAAAGTAAAATTGATTCCTATGGAACTCATCACCTTATGCACTCCAATTTTTCTAGTACATTGCAAACATTGAAGCAAATCTTTTTCATTCTTATCTCTTGAATCCATAGTCCATTCAAAACTTGCTTCACAACTTAATGTACTTAAATGACACTAATTTGATCCATTTTGTTTACACAGAGTACAAATACAGCAGCAGAAATTTGGATTGACAATGTCTCATTGCAACCATTTTCAAAGGAGCAATGGCGATCCCACCAAGACAGAAGCATTGACAAGGTAATACAAAGCAAAGAGTCTTTATCTCCACATTGCTATAATATCATATACTTTCTATCAAGATTCGATGCAAGAGTCTTACCAGTGAAAATGCTGACTTTACGATAAAAGACCATCAACACCTTCCTTCAAATGATTATATCTCCATCCGCTTAAAAACATGTGGTTGTAAGGTGGGTAAGGATTTTGAAAATACTTACCCACCCTTAGGTAAGTATTTCTCTTTTAAGTTTTCGTAGTCGTACAAGGTCTAATCAGCAAAATGCTATAAAATGTACAGCTTGGGTTCGACTAGGTGAAGGAAATGCACCTGTGGCTGTTCTATTCAGAAATAGTGAAGGGGGTCATATTCTACATGGTGGTGAAACCATAGCCAAACAGGGGTGCTGGAGTTTGCTCAAAGGTGGCATTGTCTCTAACTTTACAGGCAATGCTGAGGTTATTTTTGAGGTGAATAACTTTTGATTTTGCCAACTTGGTTTGATTTAGTTGAGAACATGGCTGGCCTCTAACTTGTCTAGTTTTTTTTTTTTTTTTTTGATATCCGTGACTGTCTGGGTTTCGCACATCTCGACTAATGTCACGGGACATATCGCTTGACCCTACAATATTTGGATGTCAAAGAAATCCAAAGTAAAATTGATTCCTATGGAACTCATCACCTTATGCACTCCAATTTTTCTAGTACATTGCAAACATTGAAGCAAATCTTTTTCATTCTTATCTCTTGAATCCATAGTCCATTCAAAACTTGCTTCACAACTTAATGTACTTAAATGACACTAATTTGATCCATTTTGTTTACACAGAGTACAAATACAGCAGCAGAAATTTGGATTGACAATGTCTCATTGCAACCATTTTCAAAGGAGCAATGGCGATCCCACCAAGACAGAAGCATTGACAAGGTAATACAAAGCAAAGAGTCTTTATCTCCACATTGCTATAATATCATATACTTTCTATCAAGATTCGATGCAAGAGTCTTACCAGTGAAAATGCTGACTTTACGATAAAAGACCATCAACACCTTCCTTCAAATGATTATATCTCCATCCGCTTATAAACTCGTGATCTTCCTCCTCTCTACCCAAGTTTTGTTAATGATGGAATCAAGTTTTGCAGGTGAGGAAAAGCAAGGTGAGGCTGCAAGTAACTCAAACAGACAATAGTAAACTTGCAGGTGCAAAAGTCATCATCAACCAGAATAAACCAAACTTCCCATTTGGGGCAGGAATGAACCACAACATTCTCTCCAGCAAACAATACCAAGACTGGTTTGCATCAAGATTTGCTTATGCAACTTTCACCAATGAACTCAAGTGGTATAGCACTGAGATATCACCGGGCCATGAGAACTACACCATCCCTGATGCAATGCTCGCGTTTGCCCAACAACACGGCATTTCCGTAAGAGGACACAACATTTTCTGGGACGATCCCAACTTCCAGCCACAATGGGTCAAGTCACTCTCCCCTGCAAATTTGAAGGCAGCAGCAGAAAGAAGAATCAACTCCGTCATTAATAGATACGCCGGAAAGTTCATTCATTGGGACGTTGTGAACGAAAACGTGCACTTCAGATTCTTCGAGGACAAACTCGGCGAAAGTGCCTCTGCAGAGTACTACAACACAGCCCATAAACTCGACAAGAATACACTTCTTTTCATGAATGAATACAACATCATGGAGCAAGCCCACGAAAAAAAAGCAACCCCAGCTAACTTCAAAAAGAAACTCCTCGAAATCCTATCGTACCCTGGAAACAAAAACATTCCAGCAGGAATAGGATTGCAGGGCAACTTCGGCCCCGGCGCGCCCAACCTGCCATACATGAGATCCGCATTAGACCTTCTAGGATCAACAGGGTACCCCATATGGATCACAGAAGTGTTCTATCACAAAACCCCAAATCAGGTACAATGAAATTTCTCTCAGGGTTCAATCCATGGTGGCCACCTACCCGTAGGAAATTAATTTCCTACAGGTATCCTTGCCATCCAAATATTGTAGGGTCAGGCGGTAAGTCTCATAACATTAGTCGAGGTGTGCGAAAGCTGGCTAGGACAGTCACGGATATCAAAAAAAAAAAAAAAAAAAAAATCTCAGAGACATTTCATCGGACACCCTACATGCATAGCTAACAAAACTTGGTATTTTCCCCCCCAACAGGCACAATACTACGAGGAAGTTCTAAGAGAAGGGTACTCACATCCTGCAGTGAAGGGGATAATCACATTCGCCGGCCCGTTGTCGGCAGGTTTCACGACGCTGCCGCTTGTGGATCTGAACTTCAAGAACACCCCAGCGGGAGATGTTGTCGATAAGCTTCTGGGTGAATGGAAATCGCCCAGATTTGAAATTACCGCCGATGATGAAGGCTTCGTTGAAGCTTCGTTGTTCCATGGCGATTACAATGTCACGGTGCAACATCCTGGAACCGGTTCTTCCGTTTCCGTTGGTATTCGAGTGGCTGAAGCTGAAGATGCCGCTCATCAGACCTTCACTGTTCAACTCTAAATTATAAATTACATATTGTTTTTTCAATAAGAAATTAAATAAATAAATAACATTGTTATTTGGGGGCGACGCATTTTTGTTTATAATAATAATAATTGCTATGGAGATTTTTCATATATAATAAAAATTGGTCAAAAAATTGTATTTATAGCACAAAAATGAAAATAATTACACATATACAAAAAATTGAAACTAACCGAGTGATTCGGTTCAATCGCTAGTTATTGATTGAAGTCAATCAGTTGAGCTCAATCATTTAACAAACTTATTGAGTTCAATCACTAGTTATTGATTGAGTTCTATTGAGTTCAATCACTCAAAATTTTGGTGTAAAGAAATTTTTGATAAAAATGTGCTATAATTTTAATAAAAGATCATAAAATTAGTATATACAACAAATTTCATATGATTATTATGTTTTGTATTTTGAAGGTAACCATTGATCTTTATTAGTATTTATCATCATCAATCACAAAATAAGATAAGACAGTATGCATAACTTTTTATATATTATGTTTGGAAGGTTACCTTTTTTTGTCACGATTACACAATTTTATATTTAACATTTCAAATTAATCATTAAAATTATGTTTTTTAATTAAGAGAACATAAATTCAAATTTTCACTCCTATGTCTTATTAAATTTATACTATCAAATTCTAAAAAAGAGAAAAAAGAAACTTAGACTATAAAAGAACTATTTCTTAACTTTTAGGTATTTTTTGAACTCTTCTCAAGACATTAGATAATGAGACAGCTTAATTTAAAAAATAAATGTATTTTATTCGAACAAAAAATTTATTTTAAAAAAAAAAGCAAAAAAACAAAAAATAAAAGTTTTTGAACAATTTGATTAAAAAAAAGCATTTCGAAAATTAAACTCAAAGTTTGCATTTATTACATCTATTAAATAGTGTGACTAGTGATTCTACACTCCTAAAAAATGATTTTTTTTTTTTATTATTTGAAAAGCAAGGAATATTTTTTTCGACAGGCCTAAAAAAAGGAATTTTGAACTAGAGCAGCATGCATTTATCTATGTGCAAAATTTTTTTTTTTTTTTTTTTTAAAGAATAATTTTAAGGAATAATCAAGTTAAATTTTGCCACATAAATAGTTGCATGCAAATATTTTTCTTTTAATTATAATAATAATTTATACATACTAAAATATAAAATACTTAATCAGATTAAAGCCTAAAAATTTTAGGCCCCATTTGATAACCATATTTTTGGTTTTTGGTTTTTCAAATTTAAGCCTATTTTCTTTCAAATTTCCTACAATTTATTTCATCATTTCTATCATGTATACATATTTCCTTAAGAAAGTAGAGGAAGACCGACTAACTTTTAAAAACAAAAAAAAGTAGCTTCCCAAAATTTGTTTTTGTTTTTAAAAGTTTGTTAGTATTTTCTTACTTTCTTAAAGAATTCTTAAAGAAAGATGGATAAATGGTAGGAATGATGGAGCACATTGTAGAAAATTTGAGAAAGAATAAGCTTAAATTTGAAAAACCAAAAACAAGAAATCAAATGGTTATCAAACGGGGCCTTAGTTACATGATTGAATCTACCATGGAAGTGATAATTTGATTTTTTTTTTTTTTTTTTTTGACATCTCAAAACAATGGGCCGAAGCAGTTAGTGGGCCATAAGTTTGGGCCTGAGATATTATGAAGCCCAGGAACATAGCACCGGAATGAAGATATTTGCGCTGTTTATTTATTGAAAGCTTAGTTCCATCGGCCACCATTTTCTCGTGGCTGTCTAGTTGTCTTCAAAATGCAGGAAAATAAATTCCGAATAAAAACTCAAAGAAACTGAAGAGTGTTTAATTTCTTTCACACAGGCATGCAAAAATGGCGAGGTGAAGTTGCTTAAGCTCTCTGCGATTATGGCGATATGCTAAGTTTCTTGCCTTATTTTACTTACTTCGATTGTCAAGAGAGTGTGGAAATCTGTGGTTTATATGGTTCCTGGCTTGTGATTGTTGAATTTTGGATTCTCTATTCAGTTTGGAGATTTGTTATGTGATTTTACTCTCTATTTTTCACCAAGAAAGCTTAGTAAAACGTTTGTTGTCTCTTCAACTTACGATTGCGTGAACTATCATGGAGTGGCTCTATTGGTTCAGGAGTGCATAAAGTGATAAGTTCAATTCATGGTCACCGCCTACCTAGGAATTAATTTCCTACCGGTTTCCTTGGCATCCAAATGTTGTAGGGTCAGGTGGTATGTCCCGTGATATTCTTTAGTATTCTCCCTAGGGATGCCGCAGTGCTCGAATGTTTGAGTTTGAAGGTGTGCTCCTGTCAAGGTTCCATGTTCGAAACTCACCTGTGACTCTCACATTAATTTGTAGACACATTTCGTATGTCCATTGTTGGCCAAGAGACGAGCATGGATACCCGGGAATTTCCTGGTTTCCAAAGAAAAAAGAAAAGATTGTTTAGTATTACAATACAGTGGATTCTTGTGGGACAGTTGATGTTTTTGATAAGTACCTATGTTTTGAGTTCACGGCAGCACAAAGGTGTGTAGGTTCACAGCTTTCCTGTTGACCACATTTGCTATGGTATTTGATTTTCTAGCACAACTTATGATGGATTTTGTACCGTGAGAGGCTTCTTTCCAGATGTACAAAATCAGACTCTTTCATTCCTATTGTGCACTGTGTTTCAAAGCCTTTAAAGCGTAATTAAAGAAGAAACAGTAGTTGCATAGCAAGACCATATTTAGCACCACGAATTCAAAGCCTTTAAGTTGTCATTCAAGAAGAAATAGTGGTTAGGAAATTGTTATATAGAGGTATTCCAAGTATTGAACTCCGATTTTTAACCCTTTAAGCAAGAGTTATATGATTAGAGACCAACGAGTTTCAATCAATTATTGTAATTACCCTTTGTCTACTAACAATTTGAACCTTTTTTGTTACATCAAATTTTGGATGTCTTTTTGTACTTGCTCCTCTTTTAAGTGATTTAATTACTCGTTTGTGTGGTCCCCAAGGGGTGTGCCGTAGATGAAGACTGGAGCTTTGGAGGTATGCTCCCTTCAAGGTCCTAGGTTTGAGAGTCGGAGACTCACTTGTGACATTACTCCTTCAATGTCTCACGGTGCCTGGCCTAGGGGCGGGTGTGGTTACCCTTGTTTCAAAAAAAAAAATTGCTCGTTTGTGTGATTCAGTGAAATAGTGAGTTTTATTTATAAAAAAAAACATTTATAGTTTGAGTCTCAAATCAAGATTGTTCAAATTGTTCAGTGGTTGTCTTTTCAGTTTTCTTTTCCTCTGTCAAGAATATGATTGTTTCAGTTGTCTTCCTCAATTGATCTTTGCTTGGAAGAACGGAATTTCAAAGCTTGATTGCTTGCATTGCATTAACTGTAAGTTATATATTCTTGCAGATGTGTTACATGTTCACATAGCATGGTGAAAATGGTGCCAATGCTAGTTTGTTGAGCTCTAACATGGCGCACAACATGGTGGATGAGCTTTTGAGCACGAAACAAGGAAGGGCTGCTTCATAGACACCTATTCTTCTTGTAAGTAAATTGCAGTTGACTATTTCTTTTGATCTATATGAGTAGTAAGAGACATACTTATTAACTCAAAAGATCTAAATACTGTGAAAACAGTTAGGGTACTTTTGCTTGGAATTTTTAATAATCTTGTGAGATATAAACCTCCTATGTGGTCTTACACCTAACTGGTAGGATACTATTTGCTTGTTTATGCATCGGCTTTTATATAAACGCATAAATTACCAATTATTGTATCACCCTCTCAACTATAAAAGTAGTGCCAAGTTGGTTCGAACAGAAGCTAAGACAATGGTCAGAATTATTCCAAAAAAAAAGGTCAGAATTGATCTTGTGAACTCTTGCACTTAAAGAAAACTTAAACCACTAGATCAAATGCCCAGCCTGACTTCTTGAAAGAGAATTGGCCCTTAGAAGATTCAGGAAATTTCACCACTAGCTCATTATACAACAAGATTTCCTCTATACAAAGAAATGACCAACTGTGATTTGTACACAAGATTGTGGAAAGGTCCTCAGCCCAAGAAGGTGAAATTCTTTATTTAGGAGCTTAGCAAAGGGGCCATCAATACTAATGATAAGATCCAGAAAAACTGCTCTTCAACCATCTGTTTGCATCTTATGCCTCTCAGACTTTGAACACGGCACCATCTGTTCATGAGTTGTGACGTCTCCGCCAGAATCTGGGCACATATTCTTACGGCTTTTAATTTGTCCACCCCCCTCCCAGAAAAACATTGGATCTTATTGAATATTTACTAATGGGGCATCCATTCAAAGGGGATGTTGAAGATATGTGGCTGAGCATTATATATGCCTTCTTTTGGACCACTTGGGGGGAGTGAAATAATAGACTTTTCAATGCCAACTACTCGGAATCATTTCTTGTTTAAAAAATAAATAAAAACAAGGAATCATTTCTTGAATCTATTATTTACATGGCTGGCTTTGTATTGGTGTCACTCTATTCCTCCATTTTGTAGCTATGACTTAATCACATTAATCTCTTAGTGGCATAGTTTTTTATAATGTTTCGACAGGATGTAACTTTTCAACCATCAATGAAAGTTTTTGTTTCCTATCAAATTTTTTTTTTAGAATCTCAATCAGCATTTTGCGAAAGGAAGATTCTGTCCAAGTGATGTTGCTTCTTTGCAACATTTTACTGAAGATTCGCAAGAGATAAAAATAAAATTATACATGGTGGGCGAGCTAGCTAGGATTCTACCTGATAGCTCCATCTTGCATGATTGAATGATTATCTTAGAAGAGTTAACAATACTTCAACTTAAAGTTTTCTCAGGATCTCTTACACCCAAAGTAGGAATTATACTATTTGATCAAAGGGTAAGTGTGCTCAGATGAGTTTCTTTTCCATGGTAGACGGAATAAGTAGGAACCTTAACCTAGCTATCTCCTTTGATCTATTATGATCTTATGCTTTCCCTATGTGTCGTAGAGAATTATAGATGTGAGATGCATCCTAAAAAGGGCGTTTGAGGTATAATCCTGAAACATTGTGTCTATAATTCTAATCCTGGGACTTTTGCTCCATGTAAGAATTTTTGTCCGACTGTTGATACATAACTAATGAAGTTCTTCCAGCATACCCATTACCTGAAAAAAAATGTTCTTATTGATGGTTGTATAAGTGACATTTTCCCCATTTATCACTTTAACTACATGTGCCTTCTGATTCACCTCCCCTGAAGAAGTATGGAGCACTGAGCACTAACACATTTAACAACGTTAATCATGAACACTCGATAGATGCGTTGCACGTGGATGCTGTTTATTTGCACATTCAAATGTAACTTTCGGTTATATTGACTATTGAGGTTGTCCACTCACAGTTTTCTTTTGAACTCTAAAAAGATTATAAATAATTGAATGCCAAGAAATTGGGACATTCTGAGAATTGAATTTTAGACTTCTCTTTGTAATTTAAGTTTTATAATCTCAATATTGAATCTGTTATGCAATTGACTAATGTGTAATTGATGGTTCTGCTTTTTCCAGAATGGTTGGTTGATCTTGGGTTGTACACACTTCAATGACTGAGACATAGTAAAGGTTCTTTTGAGTGGTTGATGAAATGAGGTAGGTTGCAATCTATCTCCCTTGATTTGTGATTATGTGGTGCTCGTCATTATGAAACTTATTATAAAATTTTCTTGTAAGAAATATGTAGTATACATGATTGATAAGCTTCCCGGTGGGATTCTGGCCGGCTGCTTTTTCTAGCGCTCATCCTGCATGATTTGGTATATATATGCATATGCACTCATGTCCAGGTCTTTCACTTAGACTTTTTTTCTTTGTTTTCTTAGTACAAATTGGGGGAAGGGAGATTACAAATGTCGATTCCAGGGATCAAACCCGTGACCATGAAGTGGAAATGGATTAACATCAAACTAGATAACCAATCGCACGTCATCGACTCATTCGGTACTTTTTTTTCTTTGTTGAGAAAAGTCATTTATTTAGGTTGTCTACTTGCCCATTTTTCCCCTTAATAAGAAACCAAACTTTCCGTGAAAAAAATGATAGAGTACACAATGACTTACAAAAAATAGCCATCTAAAAAAACACCCGCCAACTAATTCCAAGAACAACTCTAACCAAAAGAATAATGTGAAGTTGTTAAAATTGCGAAAAGCCCGAGTCTACTTGCATTCTTATCTTGGACTTTTTTTAAAATTATATTCTTCTCTTGGACTTAGTATATTGATCTTATAAAAATTGATTGGAACTTGAAAAGTTTGGGGCATTCCGAGAATCGAACTCGGGACCTCTCGCACCCAAAGCGAGAATCATACCACTAGACCAAATGCCCTGTTTCAATGAAAATTTTTCATTTAATATCTTTTACTGTAATTAAGATAATCTCTTTTTGATGTAGGACTAATGTGTAGTTGGTGGAGCTTCATTTTCAATGGTGGTTGGAAAGCTTATAAGTTGAAATAATAGTTGGATTATACCATTTATTTCATTGTCTAGGAACCAGACAAAATTGGTAACCTCTCTTGATTTATGAATTATCTGCTTATCTCTCTGAGACTCATAATCAATTTATTCTCAGCCCAGTTATAAAGTTTACATGACAGAATATAAAAGAGCTTCCCGGGATGGGGATGCAGGCTGCATTCAGGCGTTTAAACATCCTTCCTTCATAACTGGTACCCATCTATAGTCCTGGCCTTTTATTTAAATTGTTTACTTCTCTTGAATGATAAAATTGGTAGAATAAATAATTGGGGCATTCCGAGAATCGCACTCGGGACCTCTCGCACCCAAAGCGAGAATCATACCACTAGACCAAATGCCCTATTTGATTTTATGATCGCATTTAATTTTAATTTATCGTAATTCTTAAAATATAATCTTGATAATCAAAATTAATCCGTGGTACAATTGACTTGTAGTTGGTGGAGTTTCCTTCGGAATAGTGGTAGGAAGCTTATAGGTTGAAAAATAGCTGGCGGCTTTTTTTCCTTCTTTTTTTTTTGACATCAATATAGTTGGCGGTATTATATTGCCTTATAGCCAGAGTCATTATTGATGAGCGAGAAATAAATTGTTTATGTTACTTTTTCTTTGAAGACTAAATCGAACAAATAATATGCACCAAATAGGTTAGTGGTGCAATGATTTCATTATTTTGTTGTAAACGAGTACACAAGAGGTTATAATAATAAGTCTTTGCGGTCTAAATTATTATTATAGAAAATTATTATTGAAGAGAACTTTATTATATCATGGGTGGATAGTTATTAAAATTGAGATGAATGATTATGAGATAATTCACGGGTTACTATGATGGATGGTGCCAAAGGTAGCATAGCTCTACCGGCATCTCGTACGACCTAGTAACCATGAGATTATAGATTCGAATCCCCCTCCCTCAATATTATTGTACCAAAAAAAAAAATATATATTATGATGGATGGTCCAAATACAGTTGAGTTATTATAATCCAATCTATCCCACCTAAGAGGCAAACACTCCTGGAGTCAAGTTTATTTTGGCCTTTAAAGAATAAATTCCCATATGTTATCCCTCTAGATTGGTTG
>JBBMEF010000023.1:13136141-13151878 GCA_037832685.1 Sicyos baderoa
AGGCGCAAAATCCAAACCTTGACCTAACTTCCCATGCTTATGAGAAGGAGTGCAAATAACTTTATAATTTTATTTTAGTAAACTGGATTTCCACCAAACAATAAAATCATTACATCACTATCATTTCCGTCCTCTTCTTCTTCCGTCCTAAAGCAATCTTAAGTAAAGACGATAATTTACGTCTCGGCAATAATGGGATTTTGATAATTTACTCCTAAGAAACATCTTTTTTATTTTTAATTCATCTAAGTTCTTATGTTTTTTAAAAACAGCAATATTTTGATTCATGTTTACAAATTTCTAAACACAATGGTGAAACTATTATTACAAATTAGGGCTACATTTGGGGGGAGAGGCTAGAAGAGAACTTTAAAAAGTGATAACTTAAGCTCAGTTTAATAACCATTTGATTTTTGTTTTTTTGTTTTTTATTTTTTAAATTTAAGCATATAACAATTGTCTTATCAAATGTTTTTTCTTACTTTGATATCTACCTCTCACCTATACAAATTGAAACTAAACCAAATTTTAGAAACAAAAAATGTAACTTCTAAAAGATTGTTTTTATTTTTGAAATTTAATTTGCATTCACATATTTTTTTAAGAAATAGATAAAAGTTATAATGTAGGAAATGTAGAATACATATATGAAATTTGAGTAAAAATAGACTTAAATTTTAAAAATTAAAAACAAAAAATCAAATAATTATGAAATCCAACTGCAGAAAAGATTTTGAAATATATCAATATGGCCAAGTTGGAAAATATAATATTTGTGGTTCGAAATCAATGCACGTGCAATCCCTTGAAACCTGGGTTTGTTTAAGAAAAAAACCATTTATTGTCCTATCCTTTTTTCCTTGTTTACATTAATTCAACTCCAAAGTTTCAGTACCAGCTCAGACTAATGGAAATAAACAGTGGTAATAATTCATGAACATTAGAGAGCATAGATAAAAGCCAGCAGGTTTCCTACACTACAATAGACATTTTTACATAGAATTTTCCTTCTTTTCCAGAAATCCAAGTAGTCTTCTAGACATGATCCTGTTGCTCGAGTTGAGGGGAAGGCTGCTTTTAATGCTACTCGATAGCAAGCACGAAACATGTTGATCCATTTAAACAGCGCCATAACTCGTCTAGATCAGTTTTTACTTTCCATCAAACCCGGATCATCTGAAAATGTGTGCATATAAGAATAGAGTTTAGAGACGTTTGTTAACTCGAACTCAGAATGTTCACATAAAAATGATGAATCATGAGTAAAGCTTTAAAATAACAATGCTGCTTCAAGAAACCTAGCCTAAAGGTGTCAGAAACATTATGAGGATTATACAAGAGATGAAAGCAATTGTTTAGTCATTTCTGACTCGAGTTTTGTAGCTAGGAAATTTTGTAAGTGAGTGTGAGATTCTATATCTCATCCACAAACATAAGAGGTGAAGAATTCAAATCTGTGACCTCTTGGTCAAACCTCGTTTGTTCCAAAAACTACACCAATTAGTACAGATGATGTGGATTCAGTTAACTGTCACACCCCTTAGTATAATGTTGATAAACAGGTCAAACTTATTGACTCATAAACCCAATAGGATTAAGAAACCAAAAGAATAGATGCTAATGCATTTTCAAGTTTTCAACTGTATAAATAGTGTGCAGTTTTACCATCTTCGGGAGATTTCTTCCTTTTAGTGTCTTCATTGCGGCTTCTGCAAATGATTGTGCTGCTTCGGCATCCGCTTCAGCTGCCTCGGCTTCCCTTGCTGCCTCTTCGGCTTCTGCAATTGCTGCTTCGGCTTCTGCAACTGCACGAGAAGCAGCTGCTGCAGCCTCTTGGGAAGTCATTGTCCTCATCTTGGCTAATTCGAGATCGATTTGAGCTTTCGCAAGAGTGCAAAATTCATCACTGTCGTCTCTTATAGAAGCTCTATGGTGGTCGTCCATCCTTCCCTCTGACGAAGACACCGTTGGAGGAAGCCTATATCTCCGTTTAACCTGAACAAAAAGAACTCCATTAAACTCTCAAAACCTTGAGGATTAAGAAGCAATCATACCAGGTACTCATGAAATCTAGCATACGAAAGAATGTACAAAGATTCACAATAACATTTATAACAAACCACAACAAATTGGATAAATGTGGAAGATGAAAGTCAAAAAAAAAAAAAGGTCAAATAAGTGAATCACATGGTGGACTCGTGATGAAGAGAATTTTGAGAAACGAAAACTTACAAATTCAATCTATGATGACCACCACCAAAGAATTAATTTTCTTGTCAATCAAATGTTGTAGGATTATTCAGAATCCGTGTAAGCTAGTTTGAACAATCACGAATATCCAAAGAAGTTTTCAAATGAAAATTAAGAAGCAAGCTCTCACGGGAAGGTAATGGCAGGAAACTTAACACAGGTAAACGTTATATAACCAAGAAAAAAAAAAAGAGATGATAAGGGAGGCAACAATTCAATTATTCTCCCATAATTAAATATTATTCTCATTCTCCACAGAATAATAGTGTATTTCTTCAACAAATTGTTTCAAAAAACTATTATAGTTCACGTGTCACAAGAGTTGACATACATCATCACATGATATATTGGAGTATAATGCAGAAACTAAAGCATTCCACAAGGAACAACACATTATTATTATAATTTTAAGAAATCAACAATGAGTACAAGTAACTTAAAGACTTCATTTTATTTTAAACAATGAGATGTCAGATTTGCTTTACCTTGACTAGCCTACCATTAGCTGTTAAGAACTTCAATTTTGATTGCAACAGCCTCTTGAAGTCTGGAGGGGCCCAGTATTGATCCTATTGATGGAAGACAAAAAAAAATAGAAGAAAGGAATTCAACAATATTGGGGAAGGAGAATTCGAACCTATAGCATCATGGCTAGTGTCTACTTGGTTGTACAAGATGCCGGTAGAGCTCTACTCTGGTTGGCAGAATGACAGCAATTTTTGGTATACGAAACTGAACTTTCTTTAATAAAGATGAAAGAAATAAAAAAAACAGGAAAATACAGATAACATCTCCAACAAATAGTCCCAACAAAGCTACAAAAAGGGATTCTAAACCAACAATAGCAACAAATACACGGGGCTGTGCTAGAAAGGCTATTTATACAGAGCTCAAATTGGGGAGGAAAAGTGGATGACCAATATGAAACCTTATACCCAAAATTCAATTTCAAGAAAAGTAATTATAAACTTAAAATTTTCACGTAAAAAAGGAACCAAATAGTCATTCTATTTTATAAGTACTCCAACTACAAACTCTTATTATACATAAGAAACAGAACCTGAAATTTTACAATGGGGAAGCCTCACTAAAAGCAAAGGAGTTGGTTGTTTTTTTAATAAAAAAAGATTTTACTAAGTCAAGATTCCAAAAGGTTATAAGTGTAAGATTATCAAGGATCTGAGAGGAAAAAAGAGCAAAGGACTCGCAACAAAATTTTCACATTGACATAAATGATTATTATAGCATAATTACAAAAACTTGAGGTAAGAGAAATAGAGTAAAATGGATCAAATTTTTATATTGCTCATAGTTTGAGGGTTAAAATTTAAAGTTATGGGTCTAATTTTTACGCTTATGAAAGTTTTGGGATTTAATTTTTACACCAAGTTTAGGAGTGTAATTGTTATAACCGCCAGATTTTTGAATTTTGTCCCCAAAAAGGAAGCGTATACCTACTTAAGAGAAATCATTACGTTTCACCAAATGAACATTTGCCATCATTTTTTCCTTGAATCGAAGGGAAATTGAAGAAAGAGCTTCAAACATAAGTCACATTTCTTTATTTAGCAAAAGGAAGACTACCTCTATATATGAAGCAATGCTTGACTTGATAGAGCCACTACGTTCCCTCAAGGTAGAAACTGCCTCAATTATAAGATTGTCTAACCTGTAAAATGAAAAACAAGTTAAACGTCTTCCGGCTGCCACACGTGTCATCGATGCATGTTTCAGATGTTAAAATATCCTCCAATAGTGTATAGTAGCATTCCAATAGATAATATAGGGTTCCACCTCAAAAACAATTGACAGTGAGGAGAGTAACGCATATCTCTTATGAAGATGTTGAAGACTCCACACCTTTTCAATGTGGGACAATTGTCACGACGTGAGTATCTCCAACACATTCCATAATAGTAAATTGTTTGTTCTTTTTTTGTCTAAGTTCTAGGTTTTCGGAATTTCAAGCTAAAATGTGATGGAGGAATTGAATTGACCTTCTTTCCCACCTATGACAATCATATCTTGCATCCCTCTCTATTTTTTCTTCTACTTCCTCCTCATCTTCTCCTTCTTCATCATCTTCATCTTCCTCTTCTTTCCTGTTCAAAGTTGGCATAAGATATATTTATTCAGAATAGAAAAGAAACAAATGGGCTGAGAAAATTAGATTCCTTTTGCTGCTTGCAGCCATAGCCTTTTTTTTATCTAACACAACAGTTGGAGGTGAGGATTCGAACGGTAATCTATTGATTTCTAGGTTATACAAGATGTCACTAGCGCTATGCTCTTGTTAGCGCTATGCTCTTGTTGGCAGCCGTCATAGCCCTTTTGATTTTTAAAACAACTTCCATTTCACATTTATAGAAATACCACGTCAGAATATATATTACAAATAAACAGAAATGTTCAAACAGATATCTGATGAGGAAATTAATTATAGGGTTGGGTTGTAAACAGTAACGTGATAATGATGCAAAACTAAAGCCAATTCGAAGAATCCATATTCTTATCCAGAGGTAATGACGTGATGAAGTCCCTAAGCTTAAATCACGCAAAAATCGAGTGATAAAGGCATTATACAATTATCCATATTTGAATTTCAATCTCCACATTGATGAACACAAAAAAAAGTGTAACTACAACAAAATGTTCTGCAAAATATCAAATAAGTAATCACAAAACACCTGTTCACAATCACAAGAACTCGAAAAGGCAAAAGAAAAACAATGAAAGACTTGACCAACCTTACATTTGTTCGCTTTGTACCAGCTGTCTGCTTGATGTCCGAGGAAAGGGAAACGGATTTAGCTTCTGGCGATTCTTCTTCACTTTGGACAGCTTCGCTTTGGGCCCCATTACTCTCATCTTTTTTAGAAGGATGCAATCTCTTAAGCGCCAACCTGGCCTTATCCCGGGATCCCCAGCCATGAGCCATGACACTCATGTTTCTCCACTTGTCCTTTATCAATGTTGACCACAAGTATTAATCTACCTTTCAATTTCAATATAGTTGATTTGCAAAACAATTCCCCTCTCAAAACATATTAAGAGTTTCGGAATAGTTTGCTCCTAACTACTAAAGCATCAATATTTACCTTGAGATCGACATTTGAACGAAGAAACAGTACATTGCTGAATTCAGGATCCTTGAGTATTGTTCGCCACTTTCCTGCTCCATGCTTAACAACTCCAGCCTTCAGGGCTGCTTCTTCTTGGTTAGTCCATTTCTGCTTCGGAGCACCCATCAAAAGCAGCAGAAAGAATGCTCACGCCCCGGGCGAACTAGCTTCATTCACATAAGAAAATCTTCATTACCAAAATAGAAGGAACTGATTTGCTTTCATATCCAAAGCCTCCAAAAAGAACACATGGAGAAAGTCTGAGCTTTCATCCAAGGTCAATTGTGAAAGATAAACTAATTACTTCACATAAAAGTTGAATATAACTGGAACTGAAAAAAAAACCATCATGAGTTAGCCTAGTGGTCAAGAGAGCCATAGCCCATGAAAAATCAAAAGATTATGATTTCAATTTATGTTGATCACTTACCTAATAATTAATTTCCTACGCATTTTTTTGACCGGAAAATATTGTAGGATCAGACGGGTTATACGGTGAGAATAATCAAAATGGGCTGGGCATACGCATATATTCACCAAAAAACAAGAACTGACAAGAAAACATCCAAAACCTTGTGAAAAATCTCGAATATATACTAAAAGATTATAAAAATAAATAAACCTAAACTATTGAGTTGAAACATTGTAATCTCCACCCAAATGAACAGAGGCTAAAATCTCCATCTCCACAAATCGTGGTACAAAAAAGGAAAAAATAAATAAAAAGAGAACTACTAAGGTGATTAGAAATCTATCTGGGTAAAGGAAGAAGAGTATGTCCTAAACTTAAACAGACCGACGACCACGCCATTGAATGGTCAAATCTCATAACTAACTATAGAGTGGCTCAATTGGTCAAAGAGGATCTTCAGTGCATAAGGTGATGGGTTCAACTCATGGTAGTCACTTACCTAAGAATTAATTTCCTACAAGTTTTCTTCGCATTCAAATGTTATAGGGTCAGGTGTTATGGTGCGTGAAAGCTGGTCTGGACAGTTCGGATATAAAAAAGAAAAAATCAAAAACAAAAAAATCTCATAACTGATAGCGAAAACAAAGATCCTTCAAATTTCAATCACTACCTTACATATTCAACGAATCAAATTGAAATCTAACAAAGGCAAAACCCTAATCTCCGAAGAAAATTCACAGAACCCTATAGCTTCGATTTCATCGTGCTGGTTACGGTCATGAAAAACGTTGAAATCGGAGCAAAAAAATTCCAAATTGTGAGAAGAAAGATGAGATACCTTGATTACGGAAGAGGAATAATGGAATCTATAAGGATTTGGAGGCTCGAACATTCAAAATTTTGTTGAAATTTGCAGCAACAGTCGAAAATTTCGCCTTCCCTTTCTCTCTGTGTCGCTCGTCGAGATTCATATATTTTCATGAGCCTCCTTGAAAGAAATTTCCGGGAAAACCACTTTTACCAGGAACAGATTCAGCACCCAAGCGGATTCGTAATTTTTTTTTTTTTTTTTTTTAATATAGAAATGAGAAAGTATTTTTAAAAATAAAAATTAGGGGAATTAATAAAAACTTGAATGTAGATTTTCGATCGGTAATTAGTAAATCTTCCAACTAAATCATATATAAGTATGTCAAAAAATAAACCTAAGTAGTTAATTTCAATTTTTTAAAATTTAACCATAGTTAAAATTCTGAACACAAAACACTTGGTCACTAATTTATACATGAAATAGAACGTTCAAAATTATATTACACAAATTAAGACTAAATTTGCAATTTAACTAAACAAAATGTGTTTGATTAATCTTTATAATTAAAATATGGATCCAATTCTCAATCTTGTAAGAAATCAACAAAGTTACGATGTATAATTTAAAATCATAAAATTTGAATAATGAACTGTGTTCTTATTGACATTTATTTGTTAATTATTCATATCTTTGTCTAAGAAAATTAAACTATTCCAGTAAAATTGTTTTAAATTTTAATTTTGTTCCTCAATTTCGACAACTACTTTGTTTATGTTATTTAAAATTTAGAATGTTTACTTTAGTTCATAATAGTTTGTATTTGTTTCAATTTAATTAAAGAACTTTAGAAATATTTGTTAGTTTTTAAACATTTTTCATAAATATCATATTAGGTTATTTAACAAAATTTCTTATGTGTACAATTGGATGTTGCATGCAGGCAGTGGTTAGTCCTTGTTGAACTTAGTGGATTCTACATAATTGGTTCGGTTCACATGAATAACCCATTGCATTCGATTGATCAAGTATTCATTGTTGTATCTTTGACAGTTACTCATCGATATCAGTGATAGTTGTTTGTCGAATGCATCGTGCATGTTGGATCGGGTGAAGAGCTTCGCAACTATCCCGAGCTAACCTTTTCTTCGCTTTGCCTCTCTCTTCGTACTGTCGGTGAAAAAAAACCATGCATGTAACTACCCAAAAGTATTCTCTCTGAAGTTTTGGTGACTTGCCCTTACCTTCTCCACACATCTCCTTTAGTAACACCATTAAGTAATGTGTCATGAATGCTCCCCCCATCTTTCACAATGTGTTTCTTCATCGACACATGCAAGCTTTCTCTTTTAAGATTTTAAGTTGTCGAATTATCTCAAAAACTGTCTTACACATCTTTGTTCATAACTTTATGAAACACGACACGGTATATCAATTAACAAAACATAAACGGATTAAGTACAATAGTATGACCGAATAGATCAATAACATAATGATTTTATTGTTTGATTGTAAACTAATTCAACAATATGGTCACATATTTGATCTCGAGAATTAATATTTGACTTTCATTTATTTAAAAGCAGTGGTACCCTCTTTATGTAAGGTTTGTTGTCCCCCTCCTCCGTATGTTAATATGAACCATTGGTTTGTATACTTATACTTCTGAATGTAAAAATCAGAGCATTAAAAAAATACCATATGAAGAATAGAGATGGCCAAAAAGAAAACCATTAATCAATCATGAACAGACAAATGTTAAGTTTCAAAGCAAACCAATAGAGATAGAGGAAAAGAAAAGAATAGAAAAGAAATGATGTTATTATGAAAGTAAACAATGAACAAGCACTAGAGACTATAATCATAAAATGCAAGAAATTAAAACTTCACAACAACTCAAACTGTTTTCGATTCCTCTTTCTTTCTTTCTTTTTTCCTTTTAAGAACAAAGTTTTCTGGGAGATGGATCTTGAATTTGAACAGCACACACCACAATTGCAGATGAATTCTCTCTAGAAACAGGCGTCAAGCAGGCAGCAACAGCACAGCGCAGCCAAACTGCAGAGTTTCGTATCAAACTAAAAATTAGTACGAAATTCTACAGATAATGAATTGCGAAAACGTCGTTTTAAAAACGAAGTCAGGCCTGCACCTCACCCGTAGGCACTAACTTTTAACTTCGAAATGTATGTTGCTTTTAGATAATAACGTTTGAGATGGAGAATCAAACCTATTATCTCTTTAGCATATACTTCGCCAAGTTCTGGTTGGCAAAACATATACCTCAATTTTTTTTTTTTTGAAACAAGAGTAACCATGTCTGTCCTTAGGCCAGACACCGAGAAAATGAGTAATGTCACAAGTGAATCTCAAACCAGGAATTTTGAAGAGAATATACCTTCAAAACCCAAATTTTCGACAATTGTGTCACCCCTTGGGGACAAAACATATGCCTCATTTGAATTGAGTCATAAGAGGTTCTAATATCAATTTATCATTGTTTCTTTTTAGTTCAAAGGAGAATTTGAACTCATGACCTCTTGGTCAGGGCACACACTTATGCCAATGAACTTCTTTTACGGTTAATTTACCAATTCTTCCAGCATACAAAGATTTGAATTATTAATGCAACTATAAAGGGTCGTGGAAACCATCGTGGGTAGCTCAATTAGTCAAAGAGGGTTTTGGGGTGCATAAGGTGATGGGTTCAACCCCATGGTGGCCACCTACCTAGAAATTAATTTTGAATTAATACCGACGAGTTTCCTTGGCATCCAAATATTGTAGGGTCGGGCGGTATGACCTGTAACATTAGTCGAGGTGTGCGAAAGCTGGCCCGGACAGTCATTAATATCAAAAAAAAAAAAGCTAGGAAGAAGAAGAAATAAAAAAGTAGTACAAGTTAACCATGTTGTGATGTTAATAATGACAATAACGACTAATTTTCTTGAAAGTTCTCAAGGCCCCATTAAGCCGTTTATGACATTAGTCCAGGATGTTAGAACATTCAGTTCCATCCATCAATTAAGCCTTAAATATCAAAGAAACCCTAGAACATAGAATTGTTTATCAAACACAAATGGTTAAGACATGAAAATCACCATTAATTAAAATGTAACCCTGATAGTTTGAGGGATTTTGATTGTATCTTCAGCGGGCTGTGCATTTTGTTAATAACTAAAATGGTAAAAATTAAAGGTTTGTATTAATTTTTCGGCAGGTTGTTTGGACTAGCTTACAACTATTTTCAAAGGACATGTACCATGACCCCGAAATATTTGGATGTCAATTGAAAAGGCCCTTCTTAACTACTAGTTTCCTTTTTAGCTTACGCACACACTTCAAATATTATTGAGGGACATACGTAAATATTTAGATGTCAAAAAAACTAATAAAAAATCAATTCCTAGATAAGCTGTCGCATCCATGAAACAAGACCTCTTTGGTTCACTAAGGTCACTCCATCAACTCTGGAGCCAAGCCCTCTTAGCTTCAAGCGATTAATGATCAAATTGAAAAGCGTATGGGTGGTTTAGGTAATTTAACTAAATTAAAAATAAAATAGCTAAACAGAAAAATAATTAACAATTATATAGAGGAGAATTCGAGGCAATTAAGGGATTTTACTGGGCGACGTTTCCAAGAAAATCGACTCGAACTCAGTTTCCCGATGCCAAATCGTCGGAATCCGACTCAGTTCAGATCCGATTTCAGCCGCCATGAACGAACAAGAAAACTAAAGAAAGAGAGAGAAAATTTACCAGCCTTCCAAGCAACCAGGGCCGCTATTTTGCTGTTGATGAGGAGGAGGCTGCCCGTACTGAGGAGCGTAAGGCGGAGGATAACCCTGCGGCGGATAAGCACCTGGAGGAGGATAGCCTTGTTGTGGTGGATAGCCCTGCGGCGGATATCCCGGCGGCGGATAAGCATCCTTCGGGTAACCTTCCGGCGGATATCCTAACCATACAAACAAACAAACAAAAAAACCCTAAATCAACACAGATCTACAATCGCAACCACAAATTTCATCGATCTAAAGGCAAAACGACGAAATACCTTGCGGCGGAGGCACTCCGATCGGCGGCTGACCTTGATTGTAATAACTCATCGCTTGAAATCAACCACAGTTTCCGACGAAATCGGCCGGAATTTGATGAAGAAGCAGTGAACGAAGGAGACAGCGAAGTTCTACGAATCACAGAGAAGAGTGAGATCTTGAAGGAATTTTATATATTTATATAAATAAATCTGAAAATAAGAGTTTTTGTTTTTTTTTTTTTTTTAGATAAAGAAGAGTTGTTTTGTTTGTTTGTTTGCTGCTAATCCGGGAAGGCTAATCTCCAATCAGTTTTCTTAATTTCGGTTTATCTTTATAATTAACCAGTTTACCAGGGGTCTACGATTTTGACACGTAATGACATCAGAGTTGAAGATCGTGACGATCGACGGTGGAGAGTTTTTTAAATAAATATTAACGATTTTGTTCCTTTTTTTTTTAATTGGAGATTTTAAATGGAAGGTATAAAGTAAGAGCCGCGTGCAAGGGCGTAGGATCTCCTCTCACTGGACCTGCACTCCGTCGTTTTGACCAATTATTATTTTCTTACTTTTTTTATTCTTTAAAGTATTATCTTAAATATATATATATATTATCATGTATGATTTCGAAACAAAATATAAAGTAATATTTAAAATTAATAAGCTTCAACCGTAATATTTGAAGTTGAGAATTAAAATTATGAAATTATCCTTTTATCTGTATAAAATTTGAAAACAATAATATTTTTTTAGTTTTCTTTTTCTTTTTCTTTTTGAGAATTAATGTTTTTTTTAGTTTGCAATGATGATAATTTGGTTTACAATTTAAATTCATATAGTTGGAAAGTCTTACTAAATATTATTATAGTTCTTTATTTGAAAGATTATAAAAATTGAACTTATGAATTCTTAGTTCGATGATACGTGATAATTATTGTTGGATTAAGTCTCCTTTATAAAATAATATTTATAATTTGGGGTGTATATGATTTGGATTGAGGAAAATTGTTGGCCAACCCAAATATTTGGATGAGTCACTTCTACTGCTCAATCCATCCTTATATTTTCGGGTTTGGTTGGGTTAAGTATTATTTATCAATATATTACAAATATAAATATCTTTGATCAAATTAGTCATATATTATACATAAACAAAATATAATCTCCAACTATTATCATATCAATATAATTAAATATATATAAATATTTAATATGCAAAATATCTTATCAAAGTCTCTTACCATTAGTTTTACGTTCATATTTCATATTTCAATTCCCAACTATAAAACATAACAACACATACATTTGTCTCCCATAAAATAAATAGATAATTAAATCAACAAAAGAATAGATAACATTATTTGACTATATATTTTTATCATGATATATATACCTTCTAAAGACTTAACAATATTTTAAAGAATATCAAAAAATAAAAACAATAACTATATACATGTAAAAAAAATAATAAATTTTTTTAAATTTAATGATCAATTAAGGTTAGCCCAATTTAATTTTAGATCAATTATAGACTCAATCCAACTCATACAAATATCATTAATTTGAATACAGGTCAAAATTATGTTTAATTCAATTCCATCCATTAAATTCGGTTAAGTTGGTTGGCGTATTGTCGATTGTTTGAACATCCATACAATATTTTAATTATAGGTTTTTTTTTAAAATTCCTCAAACGTAATTATATCCCTTCGTTTATTAGTTTTGACTATCTATATTCTATAACTTGTTCACATTATATTTTTAAACAATTATATATGTCAAATAAATTGATACTTAATATTATAGATTATTAAATTTCAAAATTTGTCTAGATTTGTTCGGACTACCATATATATGAATATTTTACTATTTTGTCTATAATGAGTAATGCGATGATTAAAAAATGAATTTTTAAAATGTGGTCCTCTATTTATTTTTATGACATTAATTTATAAGCATCTTTAATGTTTTCATACGTTCTATATCTTATGGTGCATGATCTAGGGGAGTAGTTACTTTGGTATAATAGAGCAAAAATTTCATTTTCTACTTAACAAAATAATAATAATAATAATAATATTTTGCTTTTGTTTTTATAATAAATTAATTGATATAAAATGGCATTCACATGTTGTTTGGCGACTCATCAATTTGATTACGACCATTCCCTTGAATTGACTCCAAAGAGAAAAAAAAACAGAAAAATCTCAAAACGAGAGTCTTTTTTAATTTTATATTTAACTCAGACAATAATTGAGGAATATTAATAAATATTTTACAGGGTCGTTAAAAATAATTCATATTTTCAGTTTCAATCTTTGACTTCAAATTCTTATGTCATTCTACAGCATAAAATACATGTATCAAATTTGACCTCAGGTTTCTATTTGAATGTTTATTATTTATATTTAGTATATTTTAAAAGTATCATGTTTAGTCTTAAATTTAAATTTGATATCTAATTCATCCTTAAATATTAAAAATAATGCGTATAATATATATAATGAAAAAATTACTTTTTATAATCTGATTCATCCTTAATTCATAATCTGATTCATTCAAAAATTACTTTTTATAATGAAAAAATGAGCATAGGGCGTAAGGTAGATAGACCTAGGGCATTATGTAACTGAAAAGGTAGATAGACATAGGGCGTTATGTTTCAATCCTTCGCATTGTTAAATTTATTTAGAGTTCATTTGTTAACTATTTTATTTGCTGATTTTGGTTTTTATTTTTTTTAGTTGAAAAAAAGAATTATACATGTTTGATAACTAAAAACTAAAAATACATTTGATGACGGTTTTATGTTTGAAAAAAATCAAAATTTGTTGTTTTTAATATATTTAATAAAATAAAATAAAACTATTTTAAAATATTATTGATCTATTAAATCTTAAATTTGTGGTTAGTACTTTATTTATGGGGTCTTTTATCATTTTTTTAGCATTTCCACAAAAACAGAAAAATACTTGTTTTTTAAAGTTACTAACGTTTTTAAAATTTTATAAACAAAAAAACATAATTGATTATCAAACAAACCATTTTTAGAAAAATAAAAACAAAATTAGAAAATAAAAAATAGACGAGGGCTTATATATATATATATATATATCAAATTTTTTACTTTATTTTTTTTGACAATTTGTACTCGAGGTTTCACAAATTAGAGAAAAAAAAATTGCTTCCCGAAAATTCTTACTTGAGAGGAATGTACTCATAAAGGTATAAACATCCAAATTCCAATTAAAATAAATTAATATTGAAATGTTCTCTCATGGAATTAAATATTAATTTGACTAGGAAAAAAAACCAATGTATAAACATCCAAATTCCAATGCTCGAATTTTCCATGAGTACTTTATATTGAGTTCTATTTGGTGGTTGAATATTGATTCATTTTAGATGGGACAATTTTGCAATATGACTGAAAAGAAAAATGTGTCAATAATTTGAATTATTAAGGCCCCGTTTGATAACCACTTTGCTTCTTGTTTTTGGTTTTTTAAATTTAAGTCTATTCTTACCAAATTTCCTACAATTGCTCCATCCTTCCTATCGTTTATCCATTTTTCTTTAAGAAAGTAGGAGAATACTAACCAACTTTAAAAAACAAATATAAACTTTGGGAAGCTAATTTTTTTTGTTTTTAAAAGTTGATTGATCTCCCCCTACTTTCTTAAGGAAAGATATATACTTGATAGAAATGATGAAACAGTAGGAAATTTGAAAGAAAATATGGTTAAATTTGAAAAACAAAAAACAAGAAATTAAATGGTTATCAAACGTGACCTAAAATGACCGAGTTGAATATAAAATTGAAAACAAAACAATTACTTTTTTATTATTATTATTATTATTATTATTATTATTATTGTTATGATTATGATTATTTCAAAAAAAAAATAATTATTATTATTGTTATGATGAAAGAGAAAAATAAGTATCCCTCTCGCTAGGTGACAATGGGACAGCCAATCCTCCCACTAAGCTTTGGTTTACTTAAAGTATAAATGGAATGTGGACAAAACTTGTCCTTTTCATATATGGAAATTATGATGCCCCACACATCACCATATAATTTTGTGGAATTTTATCCTTTCAATTTATGTCAAATTATATGCTATACACAATTATTTGTTTTATGGTAGTCTTAATATGAAAAAAAGAAAAATCTCAAAAATAATATATATATGAAAAAAAGAAAGAAAAAAAGATGGTTGAGATAAGAGATAAAATCGACAATCAAAAATGTATATTATATTTATATTCGGAATGTTTTGAGACAATTTTCGTGCACCTCAATTATTTTTATAGGAGAGATCGTCTAACCTTACAACACATATGAATGAAATTTATGGCATATTAATTTAGAATGAAACTTATGGTAGACTAATTTATGATCTTACTTTTTCTAGTGTATTTGAAAACATGACACATTTTTCTTAAAAATAAATCTCATCCGTCAACTTTGAAGTAAAGTGTTGGACTCATATCGATGAAAGTCATTCTAAAGCTCATACTTAGAGATATAAAAAAAAGTTTATAATTAAACTTTTTTTTGAACATGTATGAATTAATTCATAGATAAATCGTCATTATAGATTAAATTCAACCTCTTTTTTTTATACAAAAATATTGGAGGATGAGAGATTCTAACCTGTAACCTCACAGTTAATAGGTCGTACAAGATGCCGGTAGAGTTATGCTACATTTGACGATTAAGTACCTCAAACACTTCAAGATCCTTTTTAACTACATGAGTCATTTTATAATGGTTAAATTTTACAATTAAATTTATTAGTGGGCTCGAATTCGAGACCACTAAAAAAATGTAATGAAAGCTTCAAACCTAAACCTCAATCTAGTAGGTTGTTACTTGGGCTTATAAGTAATTAAGTATTGGGCTTTCCTCATGAGCTTTTATTTGAATATGGATCTTGTTGGATTAAGTCTTGGGAAATGATATTAAATATCTTAATTTTGAAACTATCTTTAGCTTTTGTCTACATATTATTTATATTTAAATTCATGTCTAAAGTTCAAATTTTGAGGTGAGATAAATAAATTGTTCCATAACTACCCTTTTCCACATTTTCCTAAAAAA
>JBBMEF010000023.1:13151978-13165445 GCA_037832685.1 Sicyos baderoa
TTCAAAATGTTATTATAAATAATAACTATAAAATAAAAACATCACAGAAAACCAAGAACTCATAAATGGCTACAAAAACAAGGCAGAGGCAAAACTTGGCTCTGATACCAAATGTTAGAAATCTAATCTAACACAGAAACTTAAATGTGATTAAAATTTAATCACCGACAGCGGAAACGTAATTAATAAATTAGCATATATACCTCCAGCCATTGTTTCGGTAACATGAAAGATGAAGCCCAATGTTCTCCTGGAACTGCAACACGAACACGAGCAATGAACATAGCGTGGTTATCTTAATGGGAGAGTGGATATAGGGACCAACAACTGAAGAAGAATAAAATAGAGAGTTTTGTGTTCTCACTATACTGTTCTCTCTAAAATTCTCAATGTTATTTTTAACCATTAAAAAACAACGATAAAATGAATAAGGGCGCAGTTACAAAATGGGTGGGATGAGGTGGTTCCTAAAATCATGGACCACCAAGAAATAAATAATTAATTAATGTAAATAATTAATTAATTCCTACATAGTTCACACGTACCTTTTAAACACTAAAAAATATCTTCATCTTATCAATGTGAAATTCTCAACATTTTAGTCTTTATCTTTCGTTATCATAATTTCATTCGTGTATAAATAGTTGTTTATGTGGGATTGTTTTTTGTTTTTCGAGTTCAAATTCTCAAAAAGAAGAATCGTAAACTTTACATAGATTTATATATTGATTTTTATTGAGTTCATCATAGTGAGATTGAATTAAAATATAATCAATTGAATAAGTTAGCATATCACAAATTCTTGACCTATAGATATCAATATTCAAGATCAAACTCATAATAACGATATTGAATTAAATTATTACCAAATAATGAAATCAACATCCACACATCATGTCAACCGAGTAATAGCTCAACCGACATCAATATTCACCTACCTCCTTAGAGGTCTTGGGTTCGAGTCTCCCCCACCTCTAATTATTGTAATCTCAAAAAAAAAAAAAAAAAACACCCACACATCCTTAATTTTCCTATAGTCATTTTAGTCGATATTACATTATATAATTAATAATTTTATTATCTTACGATTAAAATGAGTTTTATTGAAATATCAAAGGTAAAAAAAAATAATATTCAACTTTAAAATTGAAGGACCAATAAAACTAGATCTAATTTGTGTATGTTTGTTGTCCCTAAAAAGTAGTATCCGAACTCGGCTTTTAACTTAGTGATGTAGGTGAAAGCTCCTAGTCCAAAACAAAGGAGTGATGAGTCTCGTATGACTCGATATAATTTGCTTGAGGAGTGAAATCCCGAAGTAAAATAAAGGAGTGACAAAACTTGTATTACTCGATATACTTTATTTGAGGGGGAGAATTATTGGGCAAATAAAACATCACATTGTTAAGTTAAGTGAAAGATTTTTGATATATAAAGAAGGGACAACACTCTATCGATAAGAAACATTTTGAGTGATAACCAAATAGTATTTTTCTCAACTAAACATTATTGAAATAATAGTGTAAAACTATTTGTTTATAAAACATAAAAATCAAATACAAAATACCTTCCAAATTTAGAGACACTGACCGTTTTTGTTCGTTGAATTGATAAATGATTTAAAATGAGTATTTACTATGTAATTCTAAAAAAAATAACATTTAAACTAGTTATTTTAACTACTCAAAGTAAATTTTTATCTTACTATTAGAAATAACTCATTAAATTTCTATCTACTCAAAAAAAACTATTGTAACTACTCAAAATAAGTCATTTTAATCATTCTTTTCTTAACAATTCATAATAATTATTAATTTCAAATCGACATTCAAACCATCTATTGTCTCTAAACCCTTTTTATATATTAAAAAAAAAAATCAAAATAATTCATGAAAACTATCTCCACATCCAAACACCACCCACCTTGAAAAAACTTTTTAAAACAAAATACAAATAAAAAGAGATGAAGGGCGCCATCAATTTCATGCATAGACTGCGTCGTCAGTGCCATCTTTTACAGGGACCTGAAATCCGTACCAACAGAAACGAAGAACCCACACAAAATCAGCCATTCCTTCATTTTCCCTTCTTCATTTCTCTGTTTAATTTCACCAAAACCCACTTCAAACCGGAGCTAACAGAATCAAACACTAATGGCCGCCGGCGGTGGCGGTGGCGGAGGATCCTCCGGCAAAGCCCCGAAAGTGGACGAGTTCCAGCCTCTTCCGATCAAAGAGCAACTTCCCGGCATCGATTTCTGCATTTCCACCTCCCCCCCATGGCGTATTTCACATCCCATCCCCTATCTCTCTGTTTTAGTTTGACTCTGTTCTTCTTCATCTCTTCCCATTTAGTTATCTGTTTTTTTTTGTTTTTCCCATTTGTTGTTTTGATGTGAACAATCTGCTGTGTCTGTGTGATCATCTTCATCATCTCTGTTCTAGCTCTGTTCTAGGCTTCTAGAGTTGTTTTATTTGGTAAATGTGCTGTTTGCCTGTCCAGAAACGTTACAACTAGGAAATACTGGAAAAGTTTTCTGGCGATTGCAACAGCCCTTTTCGTGTTTTGTCCGCTACTGAAGAAAAAAATCAGGAAACGGACAAACGGTTGCGTAAATTGCGAAATCGATTAGGGTGCTAAAATCTAGTTTGATGAAAGTGATGTAGCTTGATCGATTTCTGTATTGTGTTCATAATGCTTGATTGTTCATGTAAATCTGTTAAAATCAATTGCAGCCGAAGTTATACTTCTGGGATTTCAGCACTATTTAGTGATGCTTGGAACTACGGTTGCGCTTTCTACTGTAATCGTTCCTTTGATGGGTGGTGGAAATGTAAGAACATTTTCCCAGAAACTGAATGAATCATTTCCCCTTCATTTTCTCTTCAACCAAACAGTTTTCTGAATGCTAATTAGGTGGAGAAGGCTGAAATGATAAACACTTTGTTGTTTGTTGCGGGAATCAATACGTTGTTGCAAACCTGGTTTGGAACTCGGTTGCCGGTCGTGATCTGCGGGTCGCATGCCTTCATCATCCCGGCTATCTCGGTAGCTTTATCGCCAAGATTCAGTGTCTACACTGATCCTCATCAGGTCTGGCTAATAACATGAGTATGCCCACTTTTTTAAAGACATAATCACTTGAGAGAAAGAAGAAGAAAAAATGCCATGGGATTGCTTTTGTTTCATGGTCTTCTTTAATTTTGTTTGTTTTTTCCCTTTTTCTCTCTATTAGAGATTTAAAGAATCAATGAAGGCTCTACAAGGAGCATTGATAGTTGCATCTTTCCTGCCTATGATAGTTGGTTTTTTGGGAATATGGAGGATTGTTGGGAGGTAAGATATTGAGTTGAATTCATTTGAGATTTCTTTTGAGGACTTGAAATAAATAGTATATGTTTCAATGGTGTGTAATGCAGGTGTCTCAGCCCTTTATCTGCAGTCCCTCTTGTCACTCTCACTGGACTTGGTCTCTTCACTCTGGGTTTTCCTCAAGTAAGAGAGATTGGCAACACCTCTAAAACAAAAGATCTTTCATTGGGAGAAAAAAAAAAAAAAGTAAAATGTTAAAACAAGAGGGTCCAAAACATACTAGACATCTCTAGTGTTGACGATTCAACATTAAAAGATGGAGACTTCTAATCATCATAGATTGATCTAGTGGTCAAAAATAGACTTAAGAGATATAAGAAGTTATTGATTCAAACCACGTGGTCATCTACCTACTAAATAATTTATATGAGTTACTTTTTACATTTAAATATTTTAGAATCAGACGGTATATTTTATAAGAATAGTCGAGGTGAGCATAAATTAGACTTGGACACTATCTGTTTTGAGATGAAAGTGGAACCCATGTTAATCAAATATCTAGGAACCTGAATAGAGTTTAGCTACATTTTTTTTTTAATCTAATCTTTAAACCCAGCAAGAGCAGAAAAGTTTTATCTGAAATCTTCTGATGGTTGCAGCTAGCCAATTGTGTTGAAATTGGGCTTCCAGAGTTGATCATAGTGGTTGCATTATCTCAGGTGGGCATATAGTTAAAACCAAATTAATATTTCTTAGTACTAAACCATGCTATATTTAATATATGGCTTTTATACTGCAGTACATTCCACCCCTGGTGAAAGGGAGACAAGCCATGTTTGATCGATTTGCAGTAATGTTGTCAGTGGCAATTGTTTGGGCATATGCAGAGATATTGACTGCAGCTGGTGCTTATAAAAACAGACCCCCAAGTACTCAATTCAGTTGCCGCACTGATCGTTCTGGCCTCATTACGGCTGCCTCCTGGTATGCTTTTCTGTACCTCCTCAGAAATCTCACAGGGTGTTTGTTCACCATTAGGTAGGAGTTAACTTGAAGACTTATTTTTAGTAGTTACAAATTAAGAGTTGTAACAAAAAATTTATTTGGATGTGGTTTTTTAAGTTTTTTGTATAGATGATTTTGAGTTAAAATCTTGTCTAGATGTAGATTTAAAATGAATAGCTAAAAAAATGAGTAGTTAAAAATGAATTATTTTAATTAATTTAAAAGGAATTATTAGAAATGGGTGGTTAAAAATAGGGAATTTACACTACCCCACATTAGAATTATAGCAACATTTTAAAAATATTGCAAATATAGCAATTTTTTTTTAGATAATTTTGATGGAGTCTATCCGACACTATGATCATATACTATTGATGGAGTCTATAAATCTGATTTTGCTATATTTGCAAATATTTTCATTATTTTGCTCTTTGTATAATTTTTTTTGCCATATTGTAATATACATGCAAATTCCCCTTAACAATAATTGAGTAGTTATAAATGAATAATTAGAAATGATAAGTTATTTTTAGAAGTAGAAACTCGTTTGATATAAATTTTCGAGGTGAAATTAGTACATCCCGAACGAAATACAACAAACAAACAACCTCTCAACAGTTATATTGAGAATAAAGAATGTTGCAAATTGCATCGAGGTGTCACTTTTATAAAAATATCAACGAAATGTCGTCGTATACTGAAAAAAAATACTAAACAAAAAGTAAAAAAGAAACTAAATTAATATTTGAAACCTTATATACTTTAAAATATGTTAAACTATTTATTATTGAGGGAAAGAAAAATAAATAGTAAAGCGAAACATGAGGTCCTCAATAAATATGCAGACTAGTGCTAACGAGATCAGTAGCTCAAACGAAATTAATGTACTTTTATTGATCTAAAGGTCTCAAGTTCGAATCTCCCCACTCTCAATTGTTGTAATTCGAAGAAATATATATATATTCAGACTAGTGAACACAATTGGAATTGGTGGAGTGGGTTTTAGCCCACTGCGTTTTGAAGTATGTGGGCCAAACAAACCAGGCCCAGAGCCAAATACCTCTTTTTTTTTTTTTTTTTTTAAATTGTGTTTGTTTTCTTTTTTTTTTTGATTCAACACGGATAGGGGGATCGAACCTGTAACCTCATGGTTACTAAGTCGTACAAGATGCCGCTAGAGCTCAGCTCATGTTGGCAATTGTGTTTGTTTTCTAATAATTTCTCTTTCCCAATAACATTTGAATTTCACTCAAATTAAAAAAATATGAACGTGTTTGAAAACCACTTTTTTTTTTTTAGTTCTCAAAACTTGGACTTAATTTGTAATAACATATATCAAAGGTAAAACAAGAAAACTTATAACAGATGTAATGTTTATATGCTTGATTTTCAAAAATCAAATGCCAAAACGAAATGATTAGCAATGATGGTTTAATAGTTATCATTGTGTTTTTACTTCACTGTCAATATTTCTCTAGTTACTATCATCAGCTCTCTATGGCTTCTGTAAATTCCAAATTTGCTCCTCAAGAGTGGATTTCGCCCTATTTGATAATTATTTGATTTATTTGTTTTTTAAAAAAATTTAAACCTATTTTTACTCAATTTTCTACAATATGTTCCATCTTTCCTACAATGTATCCATATTTCCTTAAGAAAGTAGGTGAATGATAACCAACTTTCAAAAACAAGAATATGCTTTTAAAAGTTACTTTTTTTTGTGTTTCCAAATTGTGGTTTGGTTTCTACACATATGGGTGAAATGTAGATATCCAAGTAAAAAAAATACATTATAAGATATTTCTTGTAGGTTTAAATTTCAAAAACCAAAAATTAAAAATCAAAAGGTTATCAAACGGGTCTTAGTGTGAACAATTCCATCAATACTATACACTCTGAATAGATTAGTTTTGAACAACAATCAACTAGTTCGTTTGTTTTCTTTCAGCTTGTCAAAATTATTTTAACAAGCAGCGTCCAATTCCATCAATTCTTATTTTGTTGAAGTACCTCTAGAATATTGTATTTTACCTTGAACAGTATCCATTTAACTACAGGATAAAGGTTCCTTATCCATTTCAATGGGGGCGTCCTAGTTTTGATGCTGGAGATGTTTTCACTATGATGGCTTCTGCCTTTGTTGCTCTCATTGAGGTCAATTTATTTCCAAAGCAATTCTTTGTTTCTTGCACTTAATAAAATAGAGGAGACCAGCTATTTTTTCATGGTGTATTAAATTCAATACTGGTCTTTAGACTAGCTACCAAATTGATATGATCTCTTTTCTCTGTGTATCAGTCTACAGGAACATTCATTGCTGCTGCAAGATATGGGAGTGCCACACATATACCCCCTTCGGTACTAAGCCGTGGCGTCGGGTGGCTGGTAGTTTAGCAATGCTCCAACATTTGCATTTATTTGTCTTTTTTGTTGCACATCTTCTGATAGAATTATCTACTGCTTGTGTTTTATGTGTATCTATAGGGGGTAGGGACTTTTCTGAATGCTGTATTTGGCACTGGCGTTGGATCCACTGCATCAGTGTAAGAACAAACCTTATTAACTATTAAGTTTGAAAAAGAGCATGCACCTCGACTAATGTCTAAAGCCTAAAGCAATTTCTCTGTTTTTTTTTTTTTTTTTGGATATCCGTGACTGTCCGGGCCAGCTTTCGCGTAGAAAGCGCACCTCGACTAATGTCACGGAGCATATGGCCTGACCCTACAACATTTGGATGCTAAGTAAACCCGCATGTATTAATTTGAAATTAATTCTTAGGTAGGTGACCATCATGAGATTTGAACCCAAAACCTTATGCACCCCAAGACCCTCTATAACTAATTGGGCTACCCCATGAGATTTCTCTGCTCTCTCAAAGTACTGAATACTGTGATCTACTTTACTTAAGATAATGCAAGTGAGCAATATAAGAAAAAAGAGACCGGAGCACAATAGAACCACATAAAAAGGAAATGTTATGCAAGAAATAAAGAAAAAGAAAACATGAAAACAAAGAACACGTAGATTTACGCAATTCATTAAATCACAAGCAGAACAACGAATCGTTTTAGAGTTTATATAGTGTTCCTCTTATAAAACACTAATACATCATTTGACCCAAATTACATAACAACTCAATATGAAAATATAAAATACAATTAACATATATTATCATTAAACCCCATATTGAGTATTCCTAAGGCAATATAGTTCAAGGCATTACATCAGAAAACTAACTACAATCAACTGATATTGGTAATATCTAACATAGAGGTGGCTAAGTACTAGCCCTTTCCACAGTTTTGAGTTGGAATATCACCAGCAATCTGATTGAAGAATTGTATGATCCTATGGGAATTTCAAATGTTTCCCATGTATTTTAATTTATATAATGAATGTTTAGATGTTCTTATCTTATCATTTTTATTTTCAAATTGAGTGCAATCCATGTCTACAGTGAAAATGCAGGTCTCTTGGGTTTGACTCGAGTTGGAAGCAGGAGAGCTATTCAAATTTCTGCTGGTTTTATGCTTTTCTTCTCTGTGCTAGGTAATCTTGGACAAAAGCTTTTTAACTTGTGAACACACTAGATATTTACTGCCTCAATGACTATGCCATTATGCCTTGAAAGATCATAAACTACCAATTAAATAATTGTTTAACTTGGCCTTTGGTATTACACTTATAATTTTGCATTTTCAACAGTTTTTCAAGTTCATCTTCTTATCCATGATAACAGGCAAATTTGGTGCTGTCCTTGCTTCTGTACCCTTACCAATAGTGGCAGCCTTGTACTGTGTCCTCTTTGCCTATATAGGTATGTTACTCTGTATGCAATATCTTCAATTGTTTGTGATCAATCTTGTTATAAAAAAAACCCAGAATTAAAATGTAGCAAATAGTACACTGGCAGTTAAAGATTCCGAAAGGTGGTGAGTTTTGTCTTCTTTTTACTTTTTTGCTTTTCAAAACTATGTTTGTTCCTTTTCTTTTTGTTTCCTCCTTTTATTAGTAGTTTTCAACTCTTTGTAAAATTTCACATACAGTAAAAGATAAAAACCTTGAAAACTACTTTAATTTAGATAGCCTTTTAAAAATATCATTAGGACTTGGGAGTAGTTCACATAATAAAGAAACTATAAGTTAACTCTGTAAAAGGCTATCATGCTAGTTTACTCAGGCTGATAACTATGCTCAATTTTCAAAATTCAAAAATAAAAAACCAAATGGTTATTTAGTAATATGGTGGTAATCAGACTGAAACATAATTAATAATGGACTTGAAAATTTGAAATCATCTTATATTATACTCATTTTCTAATCATGTAACCACTTATACCCAAAGCCAAAGCCACCTACTACAAACTACTCAACCTCCCTAGACTTGAGACTACTGAAATAGAATGGTGAATATTAACTTCAAACTACTCACTGCTGCTAATCCTTATAGCAAATTATCTATAACAATTAAGACTATAAATTCTCAGCTACTACTAACTGCAAATTGTTATAATGACCTACAACTGTAGAGTGTGAGTGAGCCACCACAAAAGTTCAAATAATTGCTTGGGACAAAGGCCAACTCATGAGCTTTATCAACTTTATTTTAGGCATCATAGATTTATAAACAGCTCTTCAACCTCAACCTTAGCCTCCTAACCAAAATCCGGCGTGGCAACTGATTCACTTTTGAGTAAAATACTACTGACAAGACAACCAAATTAAACAAAGACATGCAAATTAAGGATTGTTAATACGAACAAAGTGTCACACATTGGTTAAATAAGGGATGGATCATGAGTATTTGAGTGAACACAACCATCTTCATAGTTACGAGACCTTTAAGATAAGACAAAAAATAAAGTCATGAGAGTCTATGCCTAGAATCGATAATATTATACCAATATGGAGATCATCTCAGAGTTATCATCCTTAACAAGAGTGGTGCAGGGTCCTTTACTTAGCCACGTCTTTAGTATTCTTGGGTGTCAAACGAAGAATTATGTGAGCCTCAAATGTATTGATATAGTCATAATGAACATCCGTAGCTAAGCCTAATGAAGTGCTTTGGTGAGGGGTGCTTATGGAAGTGCTTTGGTGAGGGCTGCTTATGAAATGTGCTAGTGATTGAGGGTATGAAGGGCTTCGGTGTGGAGGTGCTTCGATGAGGGGTGCTTGTGAAATGTTGCTCCATTGAAGGTAGTTGTTGTGCTCTCAAACATTATTCGGATAGATATGTGGTTGAGTTTTTATGGTGTGCTCAAGTGTAATTCAAAAAATTCCATAGTTGAGTTTTGATGTACTCAATTGTAATTCGAAAAATGACTATTCAAAAAGGAGACTCGTATGTGTGATACTTTGTTCAAGAAGGTGATTGTTGGGAATACTAACAAAGTGTGACCGATCTTGGGTAAATAAGAGGTAGATCATGGGTATTTGAGTGAGAACAACCATCTTCATTGGTATAAAGACTTTGAGGTGAAACCAAAGAACAAATCATTAGGACTTAGGCTCAAAGTGGACCATAACATACCAATGCAGAGATCACCTTAGGGCTGTCGCTCTTAACAAGGAGAATATGAACCAATTTCCAATAACATGTCTGTCCTAAATGACAATCCCAAAAGAAACTAACTTTTCTCTTTTTGATTATTTGCCAAGGAGTTGAGCTTTTATGGACCTCTTGATTTGAACTCTTGTATGAACTTTTAAGATAAACTTTTTGATGCAAAAATCTCATGGAGCTATAAACTTTTAGCCCATGAATGATATAAATGAATGTCAGCTTGGTGGGGGCATAATGTTTACTAGTTTGGTGGTGGTACGGAAAATGTTAGATTAGAAATGTCAGTTACATTTCATCCTTTTCTTTCAGAGAATTAAACTCTAGGCTTTTATTGTGATATGTCTCATTGGAGGAACAGCTTCTGCGGGTCTCGGGCTCCTTCAATTCTGCAACCTCAACAGCTTTCGGTCAAAGTTCGTACTCGGATTCTCTCTGTTCTTGGGCCTCTCTGTGCCCCAGTACTTCAATCAGTATCTTCTCATTTCTGGCCATGGTCCTGTTCACACCAAAGCCATATGGGTGAGATCATATTTGCTCTTGTTTCATTACATAAAAAGAAGGGTGAATTATATATTTGATCCATTTCGCTCGAAGAAACTTAGAGTTCAGTGTTTATGGTTTCAAAAACTAGAATTTAGTCTCTATGGTTTGATAATAGGTAGAATTTAGTCTTTATAGTTTTAGAAACTAGAATCTAGTCCCTATGGATGGTTTGATAAAACCTGAAATATAGTTGTTGTGGTTCATAATTGCTAGTGAATTAAATATGTGGAAACTGAGAATCAAGCGTAATCTGTATGATTTTTTTTTGTTCAATTAGTCACTTAACTCTCGGTTTCATCATTGACGCATGAATAATTAATTTTTCAATTACTTATTAGGTAAGAGAGGGCTATAATTTAGATTTTATCAAATCATAGAGCTAGATTCTAGTTTCTTAAAGAATAGGAACGGTGAATACTAAACTTTAACTTTCTTCTAATTATAGGGACCAAATTTTTAATTTACCTTAAAAGGAAACATTATTATTGATGCTGATTAGCTGATGACTATGTTGCTGTTTGAATTCTGATATGAAAAGTTTCAAAATATTTTGTGTCATTTGCAGTTCAACAACATTATTCAAGTGATATTTTCTTCCCCGGCAACTGTGGCTGCTGTTGTTGCTTTCTTCTTGGACACCACATTGACAAGGAATCATACCGCGACTCGTCGAGATAGCGGGCGGCATTGGTGGGAGAAGTTTTGGTCTTTCGATATCGATACGAGAAGCGAAGAGTTCTACTCCCTGCCTTGGAACCTCAGCAGATTCTTCCCCTCGTTCTAGCTTTAAAATCTTTGAATCAAAGGGGGTGAAAAGGGAAAAAGGAGATGAAATGTTTGACATTGTTTTGAGTTTTCTTTTTATTAAACGTTGTTTTGAGTTAAGAACAAGGTAGTTTGAACACTTTTTGTCCTGAAAGAGAACATGGTTAAGGCTGGGATTTGTTTCCTATTTGAATGCTTGTTAGGCTGTCCCTACATTATTATTATTATTATTATACAAGTCCTTCAGATTTGAATTTGAATCTCCATTTCTTCTTATGCTTTTTCTATTTACTCTTTTTTTTTTTTTTTAGTAAAAGAAAAACAAAATTTCTTACGACTGCCATTTGCTTGTTATTTCAATCCAGGATGACTATTTATTTAGTTAGAATTAATTTATTTCCGCTTAAAAGGTTGGTGGTTTAGTGATTTCATTGTTTCCTAGAAATTTAGATTAACATCATGATCATGAGTTTGATCTTAAAATTGGTATTTGTCTCTTTTCCCCAACTTGTATTTAAAAAAAAATTAATTTACTTCCAATTTGTTTGGTATTAAAACATTGTATATTCAGGTATTTAGAATTTATGGGGTTTTTTTTCTTTTTTTTTTGAAAATTAGACTAAGGTTTAGAAAATTAGACTATGGTTTAGAAATATGGTAGATAAGATCGAATGGATCAATGACGTGATTGGTTATTTGGTTTGGTATTAATCCATTTCCACTCTATAATCATGGATTTCATCCCGGGAAGATGGACAAATTACTCCCCACATATATGGAATTATAATTAAATTACATGTTCGAAACATCCCCTCAAATATTATTGAACTAAAAAAAGATGGTTTATTAGAAACTGTTGTATTAAGTTGTAATCTTATAAACATTTCTACGATTTAATGTTATTGACGACTTCTTTTTTCTATGAAAAAAAAAAAAAAACTGACTAAATTATAAACTTATAGAATTAAAGAATAATAATAATAATAACAAAAAAAAAGCTAGTAACACCATCAGATTTTAGAGATAAATTTTGATTTTATTTCAACATTGTATTTAAATAATAATAATAAAATAGGAAATTTACATTTGTATAGCAAATTTTCTATTCTACATTAAAATTATAGCAACTTTTTAAAAATATTGTAAATATAACAACTTTTTTTTATAGACTCTATCAACACTGTTGATGGAGTCTATCAGACGCTATTGATAGAGTCTATCAGACACTATTGATGGAGTTTATCGGACATTATTGATAGAGTCTATAAATCTGATTTTGCTATATTTGCAAATATTTTCAAAAGTTATTATTTATGCAATTTTTTTAACTTATTATAATATACATGCAAATTCCCCAATAAAATAACTAAAATTTAGAATATCCAAAAAAACAGTTTTTTAAAAGCAATTTTTTTTTTTTTTAAATTGCTTTTTTTTTTTAATAAAAATAAATGGTTTATTTCTAGATTAATAAAAAATTTGGTTGAAGAACTTTTATTAAAAAAATGAATTATGGTCGAAGAACTGAAAAAGGTTGACAGGACTATTTAATCACAACTATTATTTAGAACTACGTATTCCCTAAAGAAAGAATAATTTAATCACAATTATTATAAAAGAAAATAATAATTTCAATTAATTTTCTAAAGAAAGAAAACGAAAGAATGACCAAATTTAAAACATCATAAATACAATGGTTTTAAAAGCAACTATTAAAAGTACTTTAATAAACTTAAGCTACACTCAAAGCTATACATAACTTCTTTTATCTCTATTTCAACCCTACTTTAGTATAAAATAAAATAAAACCTTTGCAAGCAAAATCACTTCTAAAATAAATAAAAAATAAATAAATAAAAGTGATCAAGAGGATATAATCAAACTAGTAAAAAGAAATGAATAATTGTTTTCAAAAGAAAAAAGAAATTAAGAATTAATTTATTCCAAAACAAAAGTTAAAATTATTCCTACTAGATCGAGAAACTAAGATTGATTCTCCAAAAGTTTGCAAATTAATTTATATATTTGATTTGATGCTCATTATTAATTGAAGTCTTTTTCCCGCTCTGAATTGAAAATTAAAAAAGAAAATTAAAAAAAAAAAAAAAAAAAAAAAAAGTGAACGCTATTAAACAATTTTCTTTTACATAAAATTTAGGGAATTTGTGCTGTATAGCAATTTTCCTACTCTGCATTAGGATTATAGTAACTTTTTAAAAATATTGCAAATATAGCAACTTTTTTTTGATAGATTCTATCAAACACTATTGATGGAG
>JBBMEF010000023.1:13165545-13176648 GCA_037832685.1 Sicyos baderoa
TGATAGACTCCATCAATAGTGTTTGATAGAATCTATCAAAAAAAAGTTGTTATATTTGCAATATTTTTAAAAAGTTGGTATAATTCTAATGCAGAGTAGGAAAATGGCTATAAAGCGCAAATTTCCTTTAATCTATATATTTTGAAAATATTTAGAATTTAATCTTTATAATATTAAAAGTTATAATTTAATTTTTATGATTTAAAAATTAGTTAGTGTCCTTTGTACTCACTATGAATTATGTACTTGAAAATTAGTATTTGTTTTGAATTTTTTTGTCAAATAAGTCACTTAACTCACACCGTTATTATTGACACATGAATAACTACTAACTGTCACATGTTCAATTTGTTAACAATTATAAACAATAATGACTAATTTTTTAGAATTTATTAAACCATAGGTACTCAATTTTAGTTTTTAAAATCATGTAGACCGAATTATAACACTTTCAAATCATGAGAATTAAATTTTAATTTTTGAAATCATCCGGACTAAACTCTATTTTTTTTCAAACCACACGTACCAAACTTATAATTTACTCTAAACTATATGGATTTTGCATAATCTCAAGCTCTTGACATCATTCATTTTAGCTCGTACAATACCGAACTTACTAATAATGTCGATTGAGCTATTACTGAGTTGGTTTGGATAGATTTATTCTAATTTGTTTTGCAATGCACAAATTTATTGTAAAAGGATTATTTTAAGATTTTTGTTTTTTTAATAATCATACATGAAAAATCATCATTTAAAAAAGAAAAGAAAGCAAAGGCCGGCGTCAGTTTCATGCATAGCCTCTCGCTGCCATATTTTCCAACCAGCTCAAATCCACACCAACAGAAACCCAACCAGAAAGAATAAAAAAAAAAAATCAAAAAAATCTTAAAATTCTCAAAATTTTCCCATTCCCACCATTGAATTTCAGCTGAACCGAAACGCACATAAGAACAGAGCATCAATAACATTCAATTTCACAGAGTCAGAGCCATGGTCGCCGGAGGAGCCCAGAAACTGGACGAGTTTCTGCCTCATCCGATCAAAGAGCAGCTTCCCGGCATCGATTACTGCATTTCCAGCTCCCCCTCATGGCGTATTTAACTCCCAATCATTTTCTCTGTTTTCTTTCCACTTTTGCGTTTTACTTCATCTCTTCATATTCTTCGCTCTCTCTGTGTTTTTCTTCTTTTTTTCTCGCGCTTTCGCACGGAATGAGCAACACCCATTTGTTGATTTTATATATTTTCTGATTCTGTTCTACGTTTCTTGCGTTTTCTATTTCCTGGGCGGTGAAGAATTAGTGTGAAAAGGACGAAGAGTTGCAAAGATTCTTCATAATCGCTGTCTGCAATACTGTGGTCTCTGTTCTGCTCTGTTTTTATTTTCGGTTTGAGTTCTAGTTCATCTTCATCGCTCTCTCTGTGTTTGTTCTTCCCTTTTTCCAGCGTTTTCCCTCCACTTTAGTAATACCCACTTGTTGTTTTGATGTATATAATCTTCTGTACCATCGATTTCATATATTTTCTAATTCTGTTCTACGTTTTTAGCGTTGTTTTAGTTTCTGGGAAGCGAAGAATTAGGGTGAAAAAGACAAAGAGTTGCATAAATTCTCTGTTGTAGATGAAATTGTTGTGATCTAGTTTTACGAGTTGTTGTTTCTGTATTTTCTTGAGTTCCAAGCAATGGGGATTCGTTTCCCCTTCTATTCTTTCTCTGTTTTTCTTCATTTCCATTATGAGCCTGTAATCTTGTTTATAATGTTTGTTAGTTGATATAATTTGTTGTTATGAAAACGGAACAACAATCCATGGAAAACATTAAAGAAAGGTGAGAGAACACCTACATAATTTAAGTTGTTCACTGACGATACGCGGAAGAGAAGAGAACGATTTTATAAATTTAGAGATAAGAATATAAAATGTCGATCAACTTGGGCTAAGATTCTAAGAAAATTTATTAAGTACACAACCGTAATGCAAACTAGGTCAAAATCGTTGCTCGTTGTCTGGGCAGCGAGACTCTTTACTAAGTAATAGTAAGACATCCAACAGTTCAAGACATATCTCAACATTTGTAATCGTTGCTCGCTGATTTTAGTTACCAACAATTGCAGCTGAAGTCATACTTCTGGGATTTCAACACTACTTAGTGATGCTTGGAACTACTGTTTTACTCTCCACAATAATCGTTCCTTTGATGGGTGGTGGAGATGTAAGAACATTTTCCCACAAAACTTTTCAGTTTTCCTGAATATAAGAACACTTTATCTTCAACCAAACTGATTTTTAATGTCAATAGGTGGAGAAGGCTGAAATGATAAACACTTTGTTGTTTGTTGCGGGGATCAATACTTTATTACAAACCTGGTTTGGAACCCGGTTGCCTGTGGTGATTGGCGGGTCGTACGCGTTCATCATCCCGGCAATCTCGGTAGCTTTGTCTCGAAGATTTAATTACTACATTGATCCTCATCAGGTCTGCCTGGTATTTTAGTAATTGCATTTTTGTTAAGACATAAACTCTTGAGCAATAGAAAAGATTTGAGGTTACTTTTATTACATTGTTATATTCATTGTGCGTTTTTGTTTTCTCTATTTAGAGGTTTAGAGAATCAATGAAGGCTTTACAAGGAGCATTGATTATTGCATCTTTCCTGCCAATGATAGTTGGCTTTCTGGGGCTTTGGAGGATTGTTGCTAGGTATGATGCTGACTTCAAGACATAACAATTAGAGGAGAATTTGGGTGCACTCCGGATAGCACCACACTATGATTTCACACATTTATAGCCACGCATTTTCTTTTCTCTTTTAATTTTTTTTTATAATAAATATAAAATAAGAAAAAATAGATGAGATGTGTGGTACCAAAAATGTCACATGGGTGATATTATGGTGAGGGTGCTACCCAAATTGCACCCAAATTCTTCTCTAACAATTAAGGCCCAGTTTAACAACTATTTTGTTTTTGGATTTAGAAACTAAACCTTGTTTCACTGAAGAATTTCATCTCCCCTTAAATAAATATTTGAATCCTAACCAAATTTTAAAAATCAAAATAAGTTTTTAGAAACTACTTTTTTTTAGTTTCCAAATTTTAAAAAGATAGGTAAAAAGTAGGTATCAAAGTAAAGAAAACCATAAATTGAATATTTATTGTAGACTAAATTTTAAAAAACTAAATAGTTATTAAACGGGGCTATTAATCGAGATTTCTTGTAAAGACTTCATATAAACAGAATGTGTGTATGGTGTGTAATGCAGGTTTCTTAGCCCTTTATCTGCAGTTCCTCTAGTAACTCTCACTGGACTTGGTCTTTTTGCACTGGGTTTTCCTCAAGTAAGCAAGATTCACACTTCTCTGCATTCATGACAACATCCCCTTAAACAGAAGATTTTTTCAGTCCATAAAAACAATATACTAGATTTTAGAACAAGAGAGTTCAAATCAGACTGGACTTCTGTGAAGATGTAAATTGAGTTTAGCTATGATTTTGATCTAATCTTTAAACCCAGAAAAAGAGTGATAGAATCTGGATCTATTAGTAAAACTTCATGAACATACACGATAAACAAAGTGATTTAAGATATTTGGACCCTCCATAGACTCTTGAGATCTCTCGAAGCCCGGATTCACATACAATTTAAAGATGCCTTCACACTAACTATCCTTCTCTATTTATAAGCACTAGCCTTTAACTTGCTCTCCAAATACTTGCTAACATACCCCTATATTATTCTTTAATATTGCTTAGGCCCAAACCTATCAAAGAGAAAGAGAGATGTTAAGACACTAACAGCTTTCCCTTGAAAAGTAAAATAGTTTGATCTGATTTCTATTAATGATTGCAGCTAGCTAATTGTGTTGAAATTGGACTTCCAGAGTTGGTCATACTGGTTTTATTATCTCAGGTTGGTTGATTAACTGTTTCTTAGACTTACTAGTCTTTAGTTAAACCAGGTTCTTATATCTTACTACTTAACCATGCTGTATTACAAATCAGACTACTGATATTTAGCCTATATACTGCAGTACATTCCGCCCCTGATGGCAGGACGACGAGCCGTGTTTGATCGATTTGCAGTTATTTTCTCAGTTGCAATTGTTTGGGCATTTGCAGAGATATTGACTGCAGCTGGTGCATATAAAAATAGATCTCCAAGTACTCAATACAGTTGCCGCACTGATCGTTCTGGGCTCATTAGTGCTGCCTCCTGGTATGCATTTCTGTACCAGCTGAAATCCGAAGCTGTAATTGATAGCGTCTAAGTTCATCAAGGCCATCTTGACCACTAAGCCAACATCAAGATGATCTTGAAGGACTTAGAGGTTATGAGTTAAATCTATGGTTTGGTGGCTACTTAATGAGAAATAATTTTTTGAGTTTCTTTGATAATCAATGTTGTAGGATCAGATTGTTGTCAAATAAAAATTGTCGAGGTGCATGTAAGTTGGTCTAATTTCACTTGAAGGTCTTGTTATAGGATCTGAGTCTTGTTTAATATTATTAATTTTAAGTGCCTTTAGAATCTTGTCTTTTACCTTGACAGTACTCATGTAACTGCAGGATAAAGTTTCCTTATCCATTTCAATGGGGGCGTCCTAGTTTTGATGCTGGAGATGTTTTTGCAATGATGGCCTCTGCCTTTGTTGCTATCATTGAGGTCAATTGATTTCCAACACATTTCTTTGTTTCTTGTCACTAGTAAAATGATATCTTTTAAATTCAATACTTCATGGTCTTAGAACAAGCTACCATAATGAGATTATCCTTTTCTGCTGTTTGGTAGTCTACAGGAACATTCATTGCTGCTGCAAGATATGGGAGTGCTACACACATACCTCCTTCGGTACTAAGCCGCGGCGTCGGTTGGCTGGTAGTTTAGCAATCCCCCAATACTTGTATTCATTGGTCTTTCTCGTTGCCTGTTTCCTGATAGAATGTACTTCTCTTTGTTCTATGTATCTACAGGGGGTAGGGACTTTTCTGGATGGTGTATTTGGCACTGGCGTTGGATCCACTGCATCAGTGTAAGAACAAACCTAATTAAGTTGGCTAGTTGTAATTTTGGACAATCCTTTAAAATTGAACATTTCTCGTCTATGAACGGCGGCCTTACTAGTATAAGCTTGGGGTTTCCAAGGTATGTTCCCTTGACGTCATGGTTTGAAAACTCATGAGTGAGCTTAATTGTAAAATCTCTTGTTGTCTCCCAGATCAAGAATTTGGGATGAGCACGGTACCTTAATATGTAGTTGGGTGAAGCTTCAATTCTCGGTTATTAAAAAAAACACTTCTCGATTGATCAATATGATGTCTAAAGCAATCCCATTGCTCTTAAAGGATTGAATGCAGTGATCAACTTTCATTAAGATAATGCAAGAAAAATAGAAGCCTGTACAAAGTAAACTAACTACAAAACGTAGAAATGTGCTAAAAATGGCTAATAATAATGAAGGAAAACCACAAAACTCGTGGCAACTAACACCTAAGAGGAGTTATTAGTTTCATTATGGTACACTATTCCTTGTCATCAACGGACGACCTCATTGGTAGAGGCTTAGGGTCTCCAAAGTATATTTTCTTAGAGAACCTAGGCTCCAAACCCACGAGTGAAGTTAATTGTCAAATTCTTTATCGTCTCCCTAGTCTTGGTTCTTGGGATGGCACATGTGTCCCCGAGTATGTAGTTGGGGGAAGTTTTGATTTCCGGTTATAAAAAAAAAAAAACTATTCCCTAAGGTTCTAAATCCTTCTAAAAGCTCTCTCATTTCTCTCAATCCAACCGTTCTGTAAAACAGGTGATCAGTTTCTTATCCAAAGAAGTTTTTTAACTGATATTGGTGATTGCTAACATAAAGCTGGTAAAAGTACTAGCCCTTTTCAGTTTTCACTGTTTTGAGTTGGGATTTCAAATGTGTCACAACTTTCAATTTGTATGTTCAAGTGGCCAGCAATTACTTTACATGTTGAATGCATAGAAATTGTTATCTCATTGTTTTTTGCTGTTGCAACAGTTGGTTATAATACCAAATTGATTACAATCCATCTATACAGGGAAAATGCAGGTCTTTTGGGTTTGACCCGAGTTGGAAGCCGGAGAGCTGTTCAAATTTCTGCTGGGTTCATGATTTTCTTCTCTGTGCTAGGTAATCTTGGTCAAAAGAATTTTAAATTGCAAATATACGACATGCTTACTGCCTCGACAACCATTCGATTACGCTGTATTACATCACATTCTACTAATTAAATGATTGTTCAACTTGGCCTTTGGTATCACTTTTGTAAATGTAATCAACACTTTCTTATCCATGATAACAGGCAAATTTGGTGCTGTCCTTGCTTCTGTACCCTTACCAATAATGGCAGCCTTGTACTGTGTCCTCTTTGCCTATATAGGTACGTTACTTTGTATTGTAAACTCTTCAATGCTTGCTTTGTGATCAATCTTGTTCAGAAAAATTTAAAAAAAAAAAAAAATCAAAATGTAACTGTCATTCTGTTTACTTTTGAAAACTATGTTTATTCCTTTTCTTTTCACTTTTCTATAATTAGTTTCTAATTCTTAGCCAAATTTTAATCTGTAAAAAAATAAAATCTTGAGAACTGCTTTAATTTAGATAGGATCTTAAGAATGCTATTAAGAAGTAGATCATAAAATAAAGGGAATACAAGTTTAAGTAATTAATTTTCATCAACAGAGAGTTAGTGACAGCCTAGAGTGGTTATCAGACTGAAACATAATTAATATTGGACTTGAAATCTTATTGTTTTTTATTAAATTTATAATCATGAAACCATTTATTGCAAAATTCATGACCACCTGCTACAAAGTACAAACCCTAAATGATGTATTAGGATTTTATGAGAGGAGCACTATTAAACTCTCATAAACCTCTTGTCTCTTTCATGTGGGTGTAGTTAAACACAACCTTATTAAACCACGTAATTTGTTTGTTTTTTGTCCTTCAATTTTTTTTTTTTTAAATTCTTGATTGTTGTTTATTGTACTTTCATAGCATGTCTGTCTAAGGGACAATCCCAAAACAAACTAACTTTTCTCTTTTGATTATCTCCCAAGGAGGGCTTAAGCTTTTTATGAATCACTTTTTGGCCCTTGATTTGAACTCTTTTATGAACTTTTAACATTAAGTTTCTATGCAAAAATGTTATGGTCTTATCTTTAGAAAATCTTATGTTAGATTAGGATTGTGAGTTAGAATTCATCTCATCCTACAGAGAATTAAACTCTAGACTTTTATTGTGATGTCGGCCCCATTGGACGAACAGCTTCTGCCGGTCTCGGGTTCCTTCAATTCTGCAACCTCAACAGCTTTCGGTCGAAATTCATACTCGGATTTTCGCTGTTCTTGGGCCTCTCTGTGCCCCAGTACTTCAATGAGTATCTTGTCATTTCTGGTCATGGTCCTGTTCATACTAAAGCCAGATGGGTAAGCTCAAATTTACTCTTATGTGATTAATTCATAGGGGTGTTCATACATTCTCTAAAATCGATTCGATCAAATAAAGGATGGTTGGTCGGTTTGTAAGTATATATCAGTCGTGTTTTTGAATTAACCCCTAATGGATGCTTATTGATAGATGATTGTGATGATGTCTGAATTCTTACTCTGAAAGTTTCAAAATGTTTTGTCATTGCAGTTCAACAACATGATGCAAGTGATATTTTCTTCCCCAGCCACAGTTGGTGTTGTGGTTGCTTTCTTCCTGGACATGACATTGGCGAGGAATCATAGCTCGACTCGTCGAGACAGTGGACGACATTGGTGGGAGAAGTTCTGGTCATTCAATGTCGATACGAGAAGCGAAGAGTTCTATTCCCTTCCTTGGAATCTCAATCGGTTCTTCCCCTCATTTTAACTTCAAAATCCTTCTTCTTACTAAACATAATCATATGGAGATTGAAGAAAAGGAAAAGGAAACATTTTTACTTGTTTTGAGTTAAAACCAAGTTATTTGGACACTTTTTATTTTGAAAGTGAAGATGTTTAAATATATATATATATATATATATATATATATATATGTATGTATAGGACCAATGATTTCCTTATATTTGAATGATGTTAAACGGTCACAACATTATTATAAGTAAGATCCATTTCAGTCTTTTATGTGTCCTAAAATGAATAACCATCAACATAACTTCTTTAGGTTGCTATTTATTGACTTTTTTTTTTAAAAAAAAGTTACTGAATGAAAGAAAAATATCTCTATAGTGTTGAACTAGATTATCACAAAATAATGAAATCATTCTATCATTGACTCATTAAATCTCGTGACGTAGAGTAAAAATAGATTAACACCAAACCAGATAATTAATCGCGTCACCCACCTATTCAATGTTTTTTCTTTCATATTAATATCCCGGTAGAAATATGAGTGAAAATTAAATATCTAATATTTTTATAAAGAATTTCGCTCTAAATTAAGCATAGCTTAATTAGGGTTTTTTTTTTTTTTGGAAACAATTTGTAATAATTTATATATACGGTCTTTCTCGAGGGCGTTGAAGGGTTCAAATTCCTCCCTTCCCTTTTGTTATACTATAAAAAAATTTGGTCTATTGAGATTGAGCGCCGGTAAATAATAATAATAATAATGATAATAAGTACAATTATCAAATCGTTGAATAATTATATGATTTTTTATAGTAGTATACTGTTTGTCAAAAAAAGAAAAAGAAAAAGTATACTGTTAAGTGAAATAACCTATGATAAATACTTTAAACCAATTGAATGGCTACCTGTAATTTTTCTATTTTGAAAGGAAATTGAACAACTTTAAGTTATTATTGAAATAGACGAGGAAATAATTGAAACTCAAATAAAATTTGCCAATTTGCTTCAAAAAAATAATAATAATATAAAAAAATAAAATAATAAATAATAAAAAAATAAAATTTGCCAATTCTAATTTTCTAATTATTGTGTATATATTAGTGAAAATTCATTGATTAGGGCGGCTGTACTGCAGTCTTGTCCAACATATTTATTGCGGTTTATTTGTTATGGTTCATAGGTTGGGCCAATTTTCTCAAAGCCAAATTAGAATTTGGGCCCACGGCCCTAATGTATGGCCCAATTAAGAATCTAAGCCCAACATTTGCATTTCAAAGGCCCAGTTCCATTTCCTCAAATTGGCTTAATTCAAAATTTTATAAAGTCTTTTTAAAGGCAATTTTAGTAAATTTTTATATTGGTTCTCATTTCTTCAAAAATCAACCGTAAATAGTATATGTGTACATTGAGTAATGGATAATATTAAGGAGAATTTTCATGTATAATTAAACGAATAAAAAAGGATTATACGAATATTTTTGTAAAATAAAGAACAAAAACAAGAAGAAGAATAATGTTTAGAGAAGTAAGAACATAAAAATAATTCTTATTGATTTTTTTTTTTAATAGTTTTCAATAAATACACATATAATCTTTGATATGTATTATATATAGTTTTCAATTAATGTCACAAACAATCTTCACTCAATACAATATTTAATTAGTACAACAAATATTTTTTAATTAATGGACAATAAAAATAAAATTGAAATAGGTAAAAACAAATATGAATGAAATATTTCTAAAAATGACTATAGTTAATATAGACAACATGAAAAATTGCTACATAAACAAATTATCTAATATTAATGTATCGTGGAATCTGATATCATCGAAAGAAAAAATATGTATGACACCAAGAATATAATTCTACTAACATATTGTATAACTAAGTAACATGAGGTAACAGGTTTGAATCTCATTTTTCCTTATATCATTGTATAAAAAAAATAATATATATGTATACTTGTCTCTTTCTTTTTTTTTTTTGAAAAAACAAATTAGAGCTTTCCATATTACCTTTTTTCTTATCTTAGAAGTAAGATTATTATTATTTTTTTAAAAAAAAATACCAAAATTTTAGAAAAATAAAATTAAATATAAGAAAAACATATATTCACAAAATAAGTAGACTTATTTTAAATTAAATATTTCATAATTTATTATGCATAAAATATTATTATAATTAAAATAGAGAGGTTAGAATTTGTTTCCAACATAAATCTTCTAAATTAAAATTAAAAGGACAATCTAACCCTTTCATCTTCTTTAAAACCATTATGAACTAAAACAAAATTCGGATTCTCAAAAAAAAAAAAAAAAAATCCGAAAATAAAAGTCAAGTTAAAAAGAAAAAAGAAAAAGAAAAAACGTAATTCACATATGTAGAACAAAAGATGAACCGAACCGAACCGATAGCCGAGCGATGGTTTGATTTAATAGGTGATGATGAACCGTCGGTGCAACCACGCTCTTGTACGGCTGTCCGTACAATCCAGTTTTGCTACACGACAAAAATAACTAGGATGATGTGGTCCCCACTGCTCGACCATTTAATTTTATGACAGGTGTCCACTTCCAATATCCTGCTGGCATTATTTTTTTTAAAATTTTAATTTTCGAAATACTGCTGGCATTATTTTACTCCTTGGTCCCCAATATTCCTCGTAAAAAAATTAACTCTATTATTATTATTATTTATTAATCATTATTTTCATTTGTATTTAAAAAAAAAAACCCTATAATCGAAATGAAAGTAAATCCTACTCTTTTTATCCAAACCCGAATAATTTATTGGCCGGCTTAATTTATATATTTTACTTTAGTGGTAAATTATGCTAAATATAATAAAAATACTTATGTTAGCAGATAATATAAGTATAAATATTGATATGGATTAAAGGAATTAAAAAAAAGGATTAGTGTAGATAATATTTTTTAATTAAATATATTGAGATCAGTAGATGAAGTGTATAGATTAAGTAAAAAACTATTAGTATCTCAAAAAAAAAAGTTAAAAACTATTAGAAGTATAGGGATGTAATATAATTTAGGTTAAACTTTCATTTTGGTCTCTCAACTATCATGAAAGTTCTATTTTGGTCCCTGGACTTTCAAAAGTCTAATTTTAGTCCTTCAACTATTATTTTTGTTCTATTTTGGTCCCTCAACTTTCAAATGTCCAATTTTAGTCCTTCAAGTTTCTTAAATGTTTAAAAATAGTCCTTGAGTTAAAAAT
>JBBMEF010000023.1:13193756-13234457 GCA_037832685.1 Sicyos baderoa
TTGAAGGACTAAAATTGGACATTTGAAAGTTGATGGACCAAAATAGAACAAAAATGATAGTTGAGGGACTAAAATTGGACTTTTGAAAGTCCAGAGACCAAAATGAAACTTTCATGATAGTTGAGGGACCAAAATGGAAGTTTAACCTATAATTTATATAGAAAAACTCATTAATCACATATTTGTTTATTTTTATTATATATAGTTTTTTTTTTTTTTTTGGGTAAGAATTGTTTTTTAACATTGTAGGCAGAATTTATGAATTTCCTTTTTATTTCATATTTTTCAAAATATATGAATAAGTGCAATAAATAAAAAGAGATATAAAAGTGACATCATATATATGAGATTTTTAAAATATGTTATTTTAATTTCTCCTCAATGTTTTGAGATGAAAATGTGGATGGGCTTTCTATATATTTAGAATAAAATATCTATGACATATAATATTAAACTCGAAATAACTAAGATTTTTTAGGATATATAACAGATAAAGTTATTTTGAAAATGATATTTGATGATAATTAATACATCAACAATCAATTGAACTTCACTCTCTAACTTTGAATATTTTCAACCATTTCTTTTTTGCCCCTTACTTTCCATTTTGCAATAATTCTAATTTTTAAAATTGAATATAAGGGGGATTGTTTTTGTTAATAATTATTTATTTATTTTATTTTATTTATTATTATTATTTTATTTAAAATGAGCTATTACACATGAATATTTACAACCATTCTTAAAAACCACATTAAACCGAGCTATTGTAATTACTCAAAATAACCACTTATTTTTAAGTATTCAAAATAATTATTTATTTCAAAATTACTTGTTTAACAACTCTTCAAAAATTCATATCCAAACAAATTATTGACTGCAATTCATCTATAAAAATTTAGCTTCAAACGAGTTTTTATCTGCAACTCTATTACAAAAATTCACATCCAAGTGGTAACTATTCCACCCAAATTTATAATTACTCAAAATAACTCATTTTACAATTATTCAATTCAACATCCTCGAGTACTAGAACTCATCTTTGCAAAATGTACATTAGGATTCAATCACCACCATTTTAGAAATTAAACCACTTTGAAGCTAAGATGGAAAACAATCGAGGACAAAGAACAATCTTTCAAATAACGTATTGATTTAGTAATCTTTATTAAATGAATCAAACTAAATATATAAAGAAACGTATTTTGCAAAATGTTGTAGACTTTTGATCTTATCAAAGTTTTTTTTTTTGGAATTACATATATAATCCCGATAACTTGTAAAATTAATATTTTATAATTTTTTTTATTTTTTAATTCAACAATATTTAGGGGTGAGTCTCGAATATGAAACCTGATTATTAAGTCGTATATAATATCACCTGTTCCTCCTTTTCGCTTGTAAAATTATTTTTATCATAATTTTAAAATCGTGGTTCTTATGTTCATGCCATAAATTTAAGTCTATTGAAAAATAGCTATTGATGATAAGTACTAAATAAAGAAAAACAAAAAGCAACCGATGTATAGTATAGTGACATTAGGTAGAATTTAGTCTCCACAAGTTTATTAATTTGAATCTTCTTATTCTAAAAGTTAGAGAATTTACCATCAGTACATTATATCTCTTGTATTATATTTATAACATAATTTCTAAACTAATTCATTTATAGCATATTTTTTTTTGTCACTAACTAGTGATGAAAACTTAATTTGAAATTCTATCACTTATAGAAAATTCAAGCACGAATAGAATGAATCTATCGCTAATAAAACTCAATGAGTGATAGAAGTGAATTTAGATTTTCTGCTACAAATAAATTAGTTGTAATTTTGTGCTATAGACGAAATTTTTTTACCCTTTTTTGCTATACATGCAAAATCTCCTAAAAATTATTGAATAAAACCGAAGAAATTGTTAATGATATATATACATATAACTTTACAAGCATAGAGTAAATATGAGATCAATTTGTCACACTTTTCAAATTTAATGATTTAATTGTATTTTGTCGATTAATAATTTTACATTGACTAATCAAATACTTAACATGCTTTAAATTTATCTTCCGACGAACAATATCAAAGGATATAAGAATTCTAAGTATCAAAATAATTAGCATTACTATATAAAATTTGTAGTAATCTTGAAAGTTATATATGTTTGAGTCCTATATAACCCATATGATAAGAAAAACAATAGAAGAGAGATTCAAAGCAATTCAATGGAATGTCCCCCACAAGATTTAAATGAAAGGTGCATATATTTTTGGATATTGCAAGCTTTGAATTCAGCCCTCTTGCATGAGCTTATTATTCATGGGGCTATCAATAATGAGGGATCCAAGAGAGAAAGTTGCACATGGCCTCTATTTAAAGTTGTGTTTAATGCCAAGTTTTTATTTTTAGCAATATGGTCACTAATCTATGACCTAAGGCCTCTTGAATTCTTTTAATCCCAAAATAGCCTTTAAAATATAAAGCCTTTGTTTTTCACATTCCTATTCTAATGTGTGCAAGGTCTATGGGTAAGTTTTGGTGAGAGTAGTTGGCTACTTTTTAATCAACACATGCAACAATTTATTTTACTAATTCCATCTTAAAAATCCTTATTTTCTCTTTTATTTGAATACCAATTTTACTTATCAATTAACTTTTTTAGATGATGAACAACAATATTTGAGAATGAGGAATCTCAAACCTGTAATAACTTAATTACAAAGTCCTACTTAATAATAATGGAATACTACTTTCTTTTTGACTACTTATCAATTAGTTAATGGTCATGGTATAACTTACTTTGTGATTAAATCAATAATTGAAACTCATACAAAAAGAAAAAATCAAAATATATGGCAACTTTCCATTAATTAAGAAATTTGAATATTCTAATTTTAAATATTGTTAACTTTAAATAAATAAATAATTTCTTAAGATAAAACTAACATTAATAATGATCTAAACACACTTCTATTAACGCCGAGATGAATAATGTCAATTTTCCCTATTAAGCACAAACGATTGTCTAGAGACTACACCATCACATGATAGTCAAATTAAAGATAATTCTTTCAATTTTATTATTATTATTATTCTCTACCTATATAAATATAAATAATCAAGACAAAATAACTCACTATATTATCATTCAAATAGGGTTCTACAACTTGAAGAAAGTGACTTATGTTAGACTAGACATGTTATTCTTGCTTGCAACCTTCAAATTACTCGCCAAGGACTCGATCTTCACGTGTGTTGGTCCTTGTATATTTCCCTTATTTTAATGTTTCATCATTGTCACGACTATTAAATTTGCACTTCATAAAGACATATATATATGGGAATTTAAAATAATATTTAGTTGGTAATCGATGAGATGTTAATAATTCCATCGATACTTAAAACTTTTTTTAGTTCAATAATTAATAATTAGAAGTAATGGAATATGAATCATGACTGCTTGATTATAAGTAGACATTTATAAAGATGAACTATATATTATATATAAAACTCAAATTTGTCTTTCACATTTTGCCTAGATGAGTTTGGAGGGAGAGAATGTGATTTTGAGAGGTTTGGAATTTGGAGATATGAGTTCTTTTACAATATGTGTGGGGGTAGAGAGTGAATCAAGCCTCTAATTTTGTGGTAGTTAGTATTGATAAGCCATTAGATTCAGTTAATTGAGGTTCAGTTAATATTGTAATGAGTTGTTCTCTAAGTATTATTTAGTTATTGATTAGTTGAATGTTTATTTGAGCTTTGTCTTCTAGTGTAACTATTTTTTTTTGTCCTCTCTATAAATGATGAGTATACTTGCTACAATAAATCAATGAATACGTACCTATGATTATATTGCTTGTTTATTTGCTATAAATATAAGATGTAGATTGAGCTATATTCATTTTATATTATAAATTAGAAGTGGTTATAATATAAACTTTTGTTTGATATGAGGAGTTACGAGTACGTACATATGATTATATTGCCTGTTTATTCGCTACAAATATAAGATGTAGATTGAGCTATATTCATTTTATATTATAAATTAGAAGTGGTTATATATAAACTTTTGTTTGATAGGAGGAGTTACGAGTGGTTGTGGCAAAAGAATCTTTGTATGATATAAGAGGTTTGAAGTGTTTGTAACACAAAATATTTGTTTGGTACGAAAATTAGAGAAATTGTTGAAGTAGAAGAGATGTTGTACGAATATGATTTATGAAAGGTTTATGGAGTATTTGAAGAGTTTATTGAAAGCTTTATAGAAGTTTATAGAATATAGTACTTTTTTAGCTGCTTCTTTCAAATGTGGTGTTTGGTTAGTCCAACCTTTTCAAACACATCTTTTAATTTAAAAAAAAAAAAACAAAAAAACAACAACAAACAAATCTAAGTGTGACAAAAAAAACATAGAATAAATAATAATTATTTTTATCCAATTAACTTATAAAAAATAGGGAACGTTTGTTTGTTGAATTTATATTGGAGAATGCAAAATGAATATTTAATAACCACTTTTAAAAAAATTACATCCAAACAAGTTATTATAACTATTCAAAATAATTTATCGTTTGTTTTCAAAAAAATAAAATAAAATAATTTATGGTTTTTACTATTAAAAATAACTCATCATTTCTAATTATTCAAAATAATTCATTTTTAACTATATATTTCTAATTATTACTTTTTAACTATTCAAAATAATTATTTAGTTTAAATATACATCTAAACTATCTATTACCTTTAATTTTTCTACAAAAAAAAATTATATTCAAGTAATTTTTTTATTATAATTCTCAATTTATAACTATTCAAAACAACTTTTCAAATAACATAATTCAAAATCTAGAGAAAACATAATGAATTATGAAAAACATAAAGCATTAGGAAAACATCGGAATTGGAACCCATGTTTTGCGAGTGTCAAAATTAAGGCAATAAAAAGAGATTTGGAGGAAATTAGAAAGAAGGGGAGATGAGGGTTGAAAATCGTGTGCACGTGGGAGCATGTGTGTGAATATTTGGGGAATTCAGAAATGCACACGTGCCCACACGTGTGTTAGAGCCGTTAGAGACAACACCACAGCTGATAGTATTTCTTGAAAAGGGTAGAGAATAGAGATTTCTTCTCTTTTTTTTCAAAATTTATGATATTGTTACGTACTCATAATTTTTAACTATTCAAAATAATTTTTTAAGTTAAATAGGGTAAATAAACTCTTTCTTAAATAATCTGTACATATTTTTTTATGATAAGATTATTATTATTATTTTATTATTATTACATTTTTTCGGTTAAAAATAAGGTTAGAATATTATTTCTAGTTATATACTTTTAAATTTTGTTTTAAATTGATCTTTATATTTTCGAGTGTTTATATTTAATTCATGCATTTTTCAATAAAAATTAAAATTAGTTGATGTGATAAATTTAAATTTAATGTTTATTTAAATTGATTCGATAATAATAATTTTAGTGCAATAAAAAATACAGGATAAACATATTTGTAAATATCATAAAGAAAAAATTATTATATACATTTGTTTAAGTTGACGATGAATTTGACTTAGTGACCGTAAACTTAATTAAAAAGAAAAAGAAAATTAAATATTCTAAAGTATAAGAAAGAAAATAAAAACAAATCTTAAAATATATATATGCAAATCAAATTAATATTTTAACTTTCTTAATCATGTAGAAAGAAAGTATCTTTTAACGAAGAGAGTTGTTTTGTTGTTGACAATGGACAAGCATTTAAAATATGATTTCATTCTATATATTGATTCTATTTTGGCTTTTAAATTTTTAAATTTTTAATTTTAATCCATGTATTTTAAACAAAGTTGAAAATTGATTTTTATATTTTGTTTCTTTCTCAATAATTTTTATGAATATCTTCACATTTTTCATTTCTTAATATTATTGATTAATTTTCAATCAATATTAACTTTAAATTTATCATAATTTTTTTTTTTTAAAGACCATGTAAAGTACTTGAACTAAAATTTTACACTAAAAACATTGGAAACCGAAATAAAACAAAATTAAATTACAAATATTTTAACCTACTTTTTATCTTTGTTCCATCCCTATTTTAAGAAATAATTGCATGTTGTACGGACATCATGCATTTCTTATTATGGCCAAATTTTCACCTTCTATTATTTTTGTTATTTTTTTAAATAATTATTTTTCAAAATTACAAATATAATAAATGACTAAGATTTAGCCAATTAAGTGGTTGCATACTGCCCGAACACCAATGCAATTATTTCTCCCCTATTTTTATCCATCATAAGGCTGCATTTTGATTTGTGGATTTTGTGTCATGTTGAATGAAGTTTTTTTTTTCCTATTCACTACTAACATTTTATGGCTAAATTTTAATTTGTACTTATTTGAATTTGTGGTTGGATTTGAGCTGTTTTATATTTAGATTTTGGTGTTTTTTTTTATAATAATTTTAAGGAATTAATTGTTGGATTTTTGAAGACACAACTCATGCTTAGTGTATGGGGGTCATGATACTCTTCTCTCCACTTTAAATTCATTGATATATCATCTAATTTGCTCCACAAACTTCATTTTCTTGTTTTCCCTTCCAACTTTAGCCGACAATGATTATCATTTTCTCTTTTTTGTTTCTTCAAAAGAATTTGAATCCCAATTTTTAAAGTGGTAATTTTTTCTTAGTTCAACATGTAAATAGAATATTTTAGTGGAAGATATAAGTCTTAATTAATTAAATAATTTTTTTTTTGTAATATACATTTTATCTTAGTTGATTGAGTTATACTCCTATGGGTATTGATATTTTACTTGGTCAATCGCTTAATCTATGATAGTCATTATATATAAATTAATTGGAGCTAGATGAAAAAACATTGTAAGGGAAGAGTTAGGTTAAATGGTTAGCTACAACTAACTCTCAAGCCAACTTTTTAAATGAAAAATTCAACTCAATTTTATATTATATACTATATATATAAGAAAGATTTGAGTGTAACTTAGGCTGCACCCCATATGATATCACAGAATGCTTTAAGAGTTATCGTTTTTTTATTAAAAAAATCTTTTTTTATTTATAAGAGATATTTTTTTGTAGCTCTTAAAGCAGTTGCCTAGGCTACACCCAAATATAGCTCCTATATAATTTTGTTTTTTTCTTGCAATTTAAGAGACTTTTCTTTAATAAATTATCTTTTTTAATTGTTAAAGCTTTTCTATACTTAAAAAGAAATAGAGGGATATTTAAATGATGCCTTAGCCATTAATTTTTTTAAAAAAATTAAAAATAAAGTATGTGGCTAATTTTTTTTTAAATATTATTCAAAGAAATATAGCAAGCTCTCGTGGATGTAGACTAATTTTGTTAGGTCGAACCACTTTGGACAATCCAAATTGGTATATCTTCATTCTCGCCAGGGCTCTTCAATCTTCATTGTAATTATTAAAGCTATAGAATACACAAGTAAAATTAGAGGACATTGAGTAAATGAAAGCTAAATACTATTTTTCATAATCGAACAAGTCTACAAGTTATTCACCTTTTCAGTCGAAATATCGAAGTAACTAAACTATATTGATTGACTAATATTTAGGGATGTTCAAACAACCCGACAACCCGAGTATTTAAACCAACCAAACCCAATTTGGGTTGAATATATTTTTGGATTGAGTTGGGTTCAAAATTATGAAATTTTTATGGAATGAGTTAAAGTAAGAGTTACTTCAAATTAACCCAACACAATTCGACTAACCAGAATTTATCATTTAGTTTAATTTTTTTTTTTTTTTTTTTGTACCTTTTACATAATTATTATGTTATTTAATTATTTAAATTATATGTATATTTATTTTATTTAATTATTATTATCAGACTTTTTGTTTTTTAATATATTTTTAATTTTTTTATAATGCTCATAATAAAAATATAGGGGAATTTGCATGTATATTATAATAAGGCAAAAAAAATGTATAAATAGCAAAATAATAAAAAAATTTGTAAATATAGCAGAATCAGATTTATAGACTCTATCAATAGTGTTTGATAGACTCCATCAATATATAGTGTCCAATAGACTCTATCAATAGCGTCTCCATCAATAGTGTCTGATAGACTCTATCAATAGTGTTTGATAGAGTCTATAAAAAAAAAGTTGCTATATTTGCAATATTTTTAAAAAGTTGCTATAATTCTAATATAGAGTAGAAATTTTGCTATTGAGTGCAAATTCCCAAAAATATATTTATGCCATCTATTCTTGTTGTTTTAATTATCTATATTTTTTGGATGAAATTAATTATCTATTTGTTTTAAGAAAGTCGAACTATGTCACTTAGTTGTTTTAATTATCTATTTGTTTTATGTTATATAGTTGAGATATTTTATATGAACCAATGATAATAATATTAATAGTGAATAACTTTTGATTGAATATTTTACCGATTGAATATTTATATCATGTTGAGTTGATATATATATATATATAAAATAAATTGTTGAACCCGACAACCTCATCCAACCAAAAAATATAATGTTGAGTTAGATTAAAAAAATGATAAATCCGAAAATTTTAATTAGATTAAAAATCTGTTCAACCCAATTCAACCCCTACTAATATTAAGCCAAAAACCCCAAATCCGCACGTTTGCAGGTATAAATTTTGAACCCAACCGACTCGATGAGACCCAACAGTTTCAGCAAATGGGTGTTGTATCCATTTCACTGTTGAAGATGTGGAGTTGTACCTGGTTATGGCTTTTAAGAGCCTACTAAATGGCATCGCTGTCTTGCATGTGGACAGAGTTTTGTGCCCTTTATAAACCCACCACCACTCCCCAACTGGCACTTCTAATCCCTGTTTCTAGATTTTGTTTTCATATTGTTTACACCCACTTTTGATTACCCTGATTTCTGTGTTTTCATTTTTGGGGATTTCATTCTCATCTGGGCTCTGTTTTGTTCTTGGATTTGGTGTTGCACACAACCTGTTTGATAAAAGTCCTGAGAGAAAGACAGAGTTGGGGGTTATGGAGTTTTTGCGGTCTGAGTGTGGCAGTGGGTGTGAGTCTGGTTGGACTTTGTATTTGGAGCAATCTTTTGTTTCTCATGGTGGTTTTGATCATAGAGAGAGAGGTTTTTGTGATGGGTATTGGAAGGCTGAAGAAGAAGAAGAAGAAGAAGAAGAAGAAGAAGAGGAGGATCTTTCTATGGTTTCTGATGCATCTTCTGGGCCTCCACATTTGTTTGAGGATGATGCTTGTTCTCATGAAGATGATGGTGGTGCTCATTTTTCTCTTGCATCTAAGTCAGTTACATTGGGGAAGAAGCAGAAAATTGAAGGATATCAATGCCATGATCATCAGCCTTTATCCTTTCTAGATGACACTGCTGTGAGTTTCTAGAACAATCTCTTTAAGCTCATTTTTTAGCTTTGTTTGTAATGAGTGTTAGTTTGATCAATTGGGTACTCATTAAAGTTTGATTCCTTCAAATTTTCAGAATAATTTTGCCAATCAAGCCTCAATGGATAACTTCTTGGGATTCTCTCAAACCAGTCATTTTGAGGTACTTGAAAGTTTTATGTTATGACTTATGAGTTCAAATAACCCACTCACAATGTGGTTGAATCCAAAATAAATGAAGAAAGAAAGAATAAAAAGTATGTTCTTCTCCACCCCAAGACCAAATGCATATTAATTGACTGTTTTTTTTTTTTTTTTTTTTTTTTTTTTGCTGTTGATGCAGGAAAGAACAGCATTTACAGAGCATTTTGGCTTTCTTCAGTCTTCTCTCTCAGGAAATAGATTGCAAAAGAACCAGTTAAGTTATTGCTTGTGTTTTTGGCAACTCATGGTCAATCACTGGGCTTGATTTGTGTATTTTTCTTATGATTTTTAAGCTAATTGTTTTCAGTCTGCTACTTTAACAGGTCATTTGAAGGAAAAGGAATAGGGATGAGATGAGATAGATGGCTTTGTTTTGCTTTTTTGTTTTTGTTTCGAAGCTGCTAAAGTAGTTTTGCTCTCGAAAGTGAACCGAGCCTAGTGGTAATTGACATGTATTCTCGACGAAGTCATAGGTTATGATTAGAATCCCTCCACCCCAAATATTATTGTTGTGCTAAAAAAAGGTTTTGCTTGCACTGAAAAATGTGTGGGAGATTGTCAAATGTAGAGGGAAGTGAATCTGAAGAGATGGGTTTGTTTCCCCTTTATTATTATTATTATTATTATTATTTATTTTTCTAAATCTTCTTTTGTTATCTCTTTGTATCTGTCAATGCAATGGGAAACAGCCTTAGAGCAAAAAAGTTGGAAATGAGATTTATTCTTTTGGAAATTCAATTTCTTAGTCCATGAACAGTGTGTTTGATTTATTTGCTAAGGCTTTCCAATATTGGCTACTTACACAACCATCCCCATCCAATTTGACCTTTGCTTTGATTGGCTACTTACAATTATTATATATTTTTGGAGGGGAAAAGAAAAAAATTTGATTGGCAGACAGAAAATGCAATTGTTACTTTAAGATCACATATTAGATTTGTTTTGTCTATAGTCATGAAATAGAACTCAAGTTTCCATTTGCTAATTTGATGTGAGTTATATATGCACTTACTAATCATATATATAACAGAAATGTACTCTATACTTCAAAATAAAGTTGTTTTTGCTCAAATTTTCTCTTAGTTTCCTTAAGCCAAACATTTCTTAGAATATATTAGAGTGGAGGCATTTTTTATTTCATTTTAAAACCACTGATTAAAGAGAAATATTTAGATACTTACTAAAATACTATTATTGAGCAAGAAATGATATTTGAAATTGTGATGCATTATAGTACTCATTAATAAATGGTAAGTATGTTCATGATCAAGAAGTCGTTAAATATTTTCTTGGTATAAAAAGAAAAAAAAAAGCATTGTAATGTGGTGTCAAGGGCCCTGTTTCCAAATTTCTGGTGCCCAAAATTCATGGAAAATGATAGGTATAAAGACTAAAGAGGTCACTTGAAAATTGGCCTATTATCATAGAAGATGAGAGAAAAGAAAATGGGAACCAGCAAAGCAGCATATGGGCAGTTTTATGAACTGTTCTGATTATTCCTTAGTCTTCCTCACTCTAATTTTTCACCACAAATCAGGACAAAATGACAAGACCCACCAAATTTTCATCCAAATAAAGTCTTCCTCACTCAAATAAAAGTTTAGATTTGATTAGGTGGGATTTGATCAAATCCACAAACAAAACTCAAAAATCAAATTTTGGTACTAAAAAAAGAGGGACATAAAAAAACCAGACTTTCCAACTTTAAAGAAATTAAAACATATAAATACGATATGAACACAATGTTAAAAAAGAGTGGCGTTGAGTTTCTCGATTATAATATTAACACATTGATACAATACTTCTTAAAAGATAAAATTAAGACAACAAAATAAAGATACATTTTAAAATATATGTATGATATATATAAGAGACAATAAATTTAATCATTTATATTTTTACGAAAATAAATTTTAAATTTTTTCGAAAAAAACAATTATCTCATATTATTACGTGTTTATTTATAAATATACATAATCATTTTATTTTTTATTATTATTATTATTATTTTTGACAGTAACCATTTTGTATTTAACCCATGGACATTCTTATAAACAAAAATGATGAACTCATAAAATTTGGAAGATTCCTCTGGTTAAGATATTTCCTAAAGAACATGCCCATTTTGTTGAACATGTGTCTCATTTTCAAGGATGTTCTTCATGTTTCATTGATTAAATTACAATTTTCTCTTTTAAAAAATGAAATTTTTGGTTCACCCAAAATTGTCTGCCATGTTTTGCATTTATATTATGTCATCCCCCAAAAGATTGTACTGATTTCCCTTTATTTTTATTTAAAATTTTAAATTTGAATCAACAGAGACAAACAAAATGATCTGATTTCTTCTATAAACAAATAGCAATTTGGGAATTTAGGATGCCAAAAATTCTAATGCTGCCCACATGCCCCTTTTAATTTATTTTATTGCAGATTCAGTCCTTCCCCTCTATTTATAATACAAATGGGAACTCATGACCATTTTAAGAGGGCTGTCTATATTTTGTCCCTATATTTAAAATTTAATATTTGTATCCATAATATGTTAATAATATTCAGAATATTTGACTTACCAAAATTATTAGTTTTATAATTAAATGTCGATTAGTCTAACTTAAAATTTAGGGTATTGATCAAATTATTATTTTAGCTGTGTTCAAAATTTAACTTTAAAATAAAACAAATATAAAAATAGATTTTAAGAACACACAATAATTAAAATTGAACATTATCCAAATATTAATAATAAAAATGTTTAATTTTAAAATATAGCAAAAATGAAAATAAAATAGATAATGTGTTTTTGCCTCGATGCATTCCATCAAATTGGATAGAAGTGTTTTTAAAGAGGTAGGGGAAAACTTGACTTTGCCTTCCCAACCACAGCCAAGACAAAACCCTTCAATTCCCTTTTTGTAAACTTGTTAGCAAAAAAATAATTATTTAATTATTTATAGATGAATTATTTTATAAATTGTGTTTCAAAAAAAAAAATATATATATATATATATATATGAATTATTATTATTACTTGTTAAAATACTTGGCTCAGACTTCACCAAATGTTTGGGCCAATAATTAAGCAAGTGGAGGCCCATCGGGCTATGATTTCGTTTCCTTGGTTGGCTCTTCATGTCATGTCCAAATGATCATGGTCAACCTTGACTATATTTTTCCAAATAATTTTTTTTGTTTAAGTTAATCTTAATTTTATGCTTTATGAGTTCAATTACTGATATATTTTTATTATTTTTCACAACTTTTAATCTCCACCACGAAATTCCAAAGGCTCAAATTCAAAGTCAAAGATAGAATTATCAAACTCTTGTTTTTTTATTTTTCTAAAAAAATCAATAAAGTTGAAATATTTGATATACATCGAGAAACCTGATAAATTAAATATGAAAAATGAAACTTAAGTTTCAACAGTCGCAATTTAAATTTAATTGTATAAACACTGGAAATGCCGAATTTGAGAAATTTGGTTGCGGTTCAAACTTAAGTTGCATTTATTGTATCTATTTATTTTTAAATGAAAAGAAGAAATTTGGCTCATGCTTTTAATATTTCTTTATATATAGTATTCATAACGCCATCATGAAAATCAAAACAAATAAAAATCACAAACTTACAAAGACGGTATAGCAGTTAAATACCGCGATTTTAAGGATCAAACCCATGACTATGGTATTGAACTAAATTTTCTCTCAACAATAAAACAATCAAGTTATCGACCATTTCAATAGAATGAGTGTTTTAAATCATCATATTCAAACGAGCTATTATAATTAATCAAAATAATCACTCATCTCTAATCACTTGTTTCTAACTATTCAAAATAAACATTGATTTCTAACAATTCAAAATAAATACTTATTTCTAATTATATCTAGATGAATTACTGTCTACAATTCTTCTACAAAATTCATAATTCGAACGAGTTATTAACTATAATAACTCTACAATGTAAACACATCTAAACATACCTTATTAAAATTTAAATTTTTAAACACTCAAAATGACCTCTTATATATAATCAATTCCAAATTCAAACCCCTCCAAATGGTTTCGTTATAACTTTATTTTATAAATAAAAAATCCTTTATAAAAACACAGCAGAAAAACGGTCAAATAATGGGCTACATTAAATAATAATAATAATAATAATAATAATAATAATAATAATAATAATAATAATAATAATAATAAACGGTCAAATGATGTGCTACATTTAAAAACAGTGCCCCTGCCCAATATTCACATGATAGATTAGATACATCAAACAATTTTAATCCTAATATTAAAAACAGTGAGAGAATCACATATTTTATAGCACAATTATTTAAAATACCAATAGAAAAAATAAACCCAATTATTTTATAAAATCTTAATGGAATACTATTGACTTTTAACATCAAATAATGCATACAATAATCTACTTTAATTTGACAATAGAATTATGAAGAATGGATTGATAATTAACAAATGAAGCTAAGTTTTTTTTTAAGGGAAATAAAGGTTCCCGAATCGGGATTTGTGACGTTGGTGTTGAATTAGGACTCATTTGCTCGTCCATTGCGATAAACACGCTTTTCAATACCCCATTCGTTAGTTGCTCTTCAATTTCATGGGCCAATGTCCATCCGAACCGTTAGATCAGAGATCTGTTTTAGCCCATACATATTATTCAAACTGATTTGATTCCTTTCATGTAGTTTTCAATTAGTTGAATCATAGGAAATTCAAAAAAGAAAAAACTCCATTAATGAATTAAAGTATTCAATCAGACCAGCGCACTGTTTTCTATTTCAAAATTACAAGATTCAAAATCTTCTCTCTGTAGAAGTTGAAATGAATCACGAACAGGGAAGTTAAGAATCTATAAATGAAGATCGAAATGAAGATAATGAATCAGAAGAAACTCCAGAATTCTATATTTCGTTAATTCATAATTACAAGTTTGATTTCAAATCTATTAATCCGAAACGGTTCCATATCTGAGGTAGGAACTCAGAATCGGTAGAGCTGCTACAAGATCAAACAAGCCAAAAACAAAAATCATCACAATTTCACAAACCAGAACATTCCGCTAAGCAATCGTACGTTTTCCAGGACGATCGGCGACCTTCAAGGTCTTATCAATCAACGATCGAGCTTTTCGGCTACGGATCTCGACTCGAACGCTCGAGCTCTTGTCCATCTTCACATACGGCTTCTTCTTCGACTTCTTCAGCGCCTTGTTAACCTTTGATTTTATCGACTCCATCAAATTGCCGAGCTGATTCGCCATTGAAAATCTCGAAATGGAAGATTCAGAACAGGAGTTTTGTGGAAATTAGGGTTTCAAAGAGGGGAAAATGAAGAAGAAGATGAAGAAATGAGTTGAAGGATGTGTGAGATTCAAATGAATTCGGAGTCTGTGTTTTCTATTTATATATATATAGACGAAAGACTCACGCATGTAGTGTGCTATTTTGTGAATAAGTAACCACGTTTCACGGTTAAATTACAGGACTGCCATCGACCGGCTACTGCCCATTTTCACCGGTTGGATTCCTTATTTATTGGAAACGTTGAATTTTGAACCCATTTGGATTGGGTTAGTTAATGAATTTTGGTAATTTGGAAAGTCAATTAATAGTGCATCTATTTCTTTAGAAGAGTATTTATTATATTTCTTTTGGGGAAATTTTTCTTTTTCTTTTTGTTTTGAAGGATGACAAATAATAATTTTAGGCCCCGTTTGATAACTATTTGGTTTCTTGTTTTTGATTTTTCAAATTTAAGTCTATTCTCTCTCAAATTTCCTACAATGTGTTTCATCCTTCCTATCATTTATCCATATTTCTTTAAGAAAGTAGGAGGATACTAACCAACTTTTAAAAACAAAAACAAATTTTGGGAAGCTACTTTTTTTTGTTTTTAAAAGTTGGTTGGTCTTCTCCTACTTTCTTAAGAAAATATGTATACATGTAGAAAAGATGAAACAAATGGTAGGAAATTTTAAAGAAAATAGGCTTAAATTTGAAAAACCAAAAACAAGAAACCAAATGGTTATCAAACGGGGCCTAAATATTTGGTTTCTTGTTTTTAGTTTTTCAAATTTAAACCTATTTTCTCTCAAATTTCATACAATTTGTTTCATCCTTACTACCACATATACATCTTTCTTTAGAAAAGTAGGGGAAGATCAACCAACTTTTAAAAATAAAAAAAGTAGCTTCTCAAAATTTGTTTTTGTTTTTAAAAGTTGGTTAGTATTCTCCTACTTTCTTAAAGAAAGATGGATAAATGGTAGGGGGATGGAGCACATTGTAGAAAATTTGAGAGAGAATAGGCTTAAATTTGAAAAACAAAAAACAAGAAACCAAATGGTTATCAAACGGGGGCTTAGAGATCGAATTTATGATTTTGATGTCAAATTTGGTTTACATCTAACAATAAAATTATTGTGTTATTCACCCGTTTGACAAGTTATGATGAAATTAATATATATGTTGTTTGTTCCCTAAGATATTACCATGATAAAATATATTAATATTCAAAGCTTCGTAGACAAGATAATTCTCAATGTGAAAATCACATAAATTTAAATATTCTGTTACTTTAAGATCATCTTTCAAAATCTTGTGAGACTGAAATCCCATTTGTAGTTTGAGGGTAAAATTATAAAATGATATAGAGACTACTTAATAAACTATAATTTAGCATATGAATTTATGGTGAAATAAATAAAGAAAAATGCATATAAGTTGATTTTCCAAGCAATGTTATATGAATTTATGGTGAAATAAATAAAGAAATAAATCATAGAACTTGGTTTTCCAAGCAATGTTAAAAAATTGTGTTAAAATGTCAACCACAACTTAATTGAACTGCCATAAGTTTATCTGTCAGCAGCAGTATGGTGGTATAAGTGCATGCCCATTGTTGAAACTACAAGAAGAAAATTGAAGTCAAAATTACTAAAATAATAATTGTTTGGTAAATTATGATTTATTTATTATTATTCTTATATAATTGATGCTAGTCTTCACACGATATCTAAAATCTAGAATTTGTCTCTATGATTTACAAAGCGATTGAATGAATTAAAAGAAATCAAATTATTTACACAATATTAATTATCGACACGTATTTCATCTTTTTTTTTACTACAAAATTAATACTTTTTTGGAAAAAAAATATAAAAATATAAGAACTAAATTCTAATTTTTAAAATTAGAGAAGATTAAATTATAACTTTTTTCAAAACATCTTACCTAAATTATAATTTTTAAAATATAAAAATTATATTATAGGACAAACAACATTATTTGAATCAACAATATTTGACAAAATACAAAATTAGACCATTCGACAAAATATACTCCCTCAAACTCAAGAACTTTAATCAATAATTTTAGGGAATCAGAATATAGATATACATGCCAAAAGAATCCATAATATATTTTATTGACATAGATAATTTTTTTAAAATGCTAACATTTTAACTATCATAAGCTAATTTAATGATAAAAAAGTCTTAAAAATAAGTTAAAAGCTCAATCCACACTAACCATGATACCAAAAAATTAATTTCATTTCCTTGGCATTCGTAAAAGCAGATAGTATATGTTGGACAAATATATTAAAAATAATAATAATAATTTAATAACAACATTTAATAATATTTAACTAACTATTAAATATAAATTTATAATATTGTGTCATACATATCAATTGGTCGATATGTCCGAGTGGTTAAGGAGACAGACTTGAAATCTGTTGGGCTTCGCCCGCGCAGGTTCGAACCCTGCTGTCGACGATTTCTTTTGCTTTTTTTTTTCTTTTTTTCCTTTTTTTTTATTTTCTCAATTATCCTTCCGATTTTTTCATATTACAATTTACCAATAATCGAAATCAACGATCCGTTTCATTTCTTCCTCCACAAGAACTAAAATCGTCACTCTCAAACCCTAATCATCAGAAAACTGAATCGGAAGAAATTCCGGCAAATTCCACCATGAAATTGCGGCTTAGATCCGTTGAATCCAAGGAAACCGTCAGAATCGAAGTCTCCGATCAATCAACCCTCGATATCCTGAAACAGACGCTACTCCAAACGCTCGATTCCTCCTTTTCCGCCCAGTGTCTTCATCTCTCTCTCAATCGGAAAGACGAGCTCCAAGGATCGTCGCCGGAGGAATCGCTGCGCTCCATAGGTATTACCTCCGGTGATCTTGTTTTCTTCACTTTTAATCCGTCGGAATTTTCATCTCAGGGAACTACGTCGATTCAATCCCCTCAAGATCATGTTTCTGGTGCTTTTTCACAAGGTTCGTCTTCGTCTTCGTCGAAAATTCAAGGTACCGATTCTGATACTAAAAAACCTAGGTTAGAGAATTATGAACATGTATTAATGGAATCCGAGTCGTTGCGTGTGGAAACGATGACTGGTAGCGTAGTCGATGAAGGGGAGAAAGTTATGGAGTCGGATTGTGAAGAAATGGAAGTTGAGGAAGAATCAATTGAGGTTGTGGAAAAGAAATGTTCGAGGCCGATTTTTTTGAGCAGAGTAATTAAGGAGGAGTTAGGTTATGATCGTAATGCTCATAAGCTTTTGGTAACTGCTGTTCATGCTGTACTTTTGGAGTCTGGATTTGTTCTGATTGATCCTGTTTTAGGTTCTGAGATTAATGTTTTTCACATGCCCGAAAGTTGGCCTTCGCCGTCGTTTTCCATGTCTCTCTGGTACACTTTACCGGAACTTTTTGGCGAAGGGCGTAAGGTTTCCATGGTCACTGAAGTAGTTTTGTTGAAATTTCAGAGTTTGGGACGTTTTGTTAATGTTTATGGGTCTCTTAGCTGCAGTAGAGGAAGTATTTATCGTGTATCGTTGGATGAAAGAAAGTTCGCCCCAATTCTCGATCTGGTTTGGGTGGATTCAGTGTCCAGCCAGATAATCGACGAACATGAAGGGAAGAACACGGAGAGACAAGTTTTCGAATTCTGGAAGATAGTGAAGGATGCTCTTGCATTGCCACTGTTGATTGATCTATGTGAAGAGACTGGTCTGCCTCCTCCTGCAAGCTTTATGCTGCTTCCAGCTGATGTGAAGCTGAAGATTTTGGAGACTCTCCCTGGTGTCGACATTGGAAGAGTTCTATGTGTGTGTACTGAACTGCGTTACTTGGCCTCGAGTAATGATCTGTGGAAGATGAAATTCGATCAAGAGATTGGTTTTGGTGTGGATGCCGGTTCGGGAAACAAGCATTGGAAGGATAAATTTGTTGCATCTTATACAAAGGAAAAGTTGAGTCAAAGGAGAATTAGCAATATGAGAGGTCTTAGAATCGGGCGGAGGGATCGGTCCCCTTTTCCTTTCCCAGTTCCTCATGTAATTGGAGGCGGTTATGGAGCATTTGCACTTCCCGGACAAGCATTAGGTCAGATTCCGCGGCGACGCAATTTCATTTCACATTATAATTTGATAGGACGATAATTACTGGACTGAAGTTCCATCTGGGCAGTATTTTCGCTATATAGTTACGACTTATGGGGTGTTTTACAAGGAGGAAGCTGTTAGAAATCTCGCCCGAATGGACATAGATTTCTTTTGCTGTAGTTTTGGGTGTTTTGTGCAAAGGAATAAGCCGTTTGAAATCTTGCCCTAATGTTTTTATCATTCACTGTTTTGTTATTCAAGCATTTTGACAAGTTGAGCTCAACTGTGAAGTCGAATATCAAGCTTCTGTTTAATATGAGGAGGTGACTGTGTGATTATGTTAATTTAAATGTGGTCTTTGCTTTCTGAAATTTCCTTTAATAAGATAGGTTCAGCTTGAAATTGAACATAGATTATCCCCAAAACTTTGTCTACTTTATAATATTTTATAAATTTTTGTGGCATCAAATGGTAACGTAATTTTTGTGGCATCCAATGGTGAACATAATTTTTGTGACATATTCTAAAACTGGATAGTTAATAATTTATGTGTTTGACCATGAACCCCAATGGTTGTTAAGTTAAAAAATAAAGGAAAATTTTGACCATGAACCCCAATGGTTGTTAAGTTAAAAAATAAAGGAAAATTTAGTGAATAAAGTTATTGTAAATATGATCATTTTTAATCGGATTTAGAAAATAATTATAAATATGATCATTTTTAATAAAAAAAAACTAGTGAATAAAGTTATTGTTATTAATGACTATGTTACATACTTTTTATGATAATGTATTAATGAATATTTATAATATGGTAGACAAATTCCGATTTTCAAAATTAAACTAATGACAGTGAAGTTAAAATAGATTATCACTAATCAAAATAAGCAACGCGCCACCAACATATTCGACACTAGTTATTTCATATACTATATATATCTTTCACTTCATTTGTGCCTACAAAAATGTATTACTATTCTCAAATAAATAATAGTCAAATATCTATTCTTGAAATCTCTGACCCCAGTGTTAAATTAGATTTTCACAAAACATTAAAACCATTAGATTACCGTTTCTTTCAAAAGAAAGTAACCAACAATTTCTTCCTTATTTACACACAAACATAGGACTTTATATATATATATATATATATATATATATTTTTTTTTTTTTGAGAAACAGGACATTTTTATATTTACTTACGTGATATTGAATCGATTTTTTATATGTTAGAATTGAACATAAAAAAATAAAAATAGTGGGCAAGGAAATTGAAAGAGGTTTAATAAAGCCATAAAGAACAAATCTAAAGCTTTTATAAAGATCTAAAGTGCCAACCGGGTCCAGCTGTAAGAACCGGATCCAACAAGGCCCAGCCCACAATATCGGCCCTTTACCCGCCAGTAAATTGAGATTTAAAATTTCGAAAAAAGAGAAAAAAGCGGAGCCCTAACCATGGTTAAGTCTCAACCAGCCAGGGTTAACCAACTCAGGCTTAACAGCCGTCCGATTTCCCCAACGGTAAAAAGAGGCGCCCTCAGTTCTTACACTATAAATACACTTCCCCGATCTCGCCCGCTCCGTCACGAAAGGGTTTCAAAGGAGAAAGCGTCTTCACAAACGCCGTTCTTCCTCTTCCGAGATTCATTTCCCCGTTTTCTTCCTCAGATCTGTTCTTCGTTCGCCGTTTCTAAGCGAAAATGAGAGAGTGCATTTCGATCCACATCGGTCAGGCCGGTATCCAGGTCGGAAATGCCTGTTGGGAGCTTTACTGCCTCGAGCACGGTATTCAGGTATTTTTCTCTCTTTTTTTGCCTTTCTTTTGCTTCATCTGTGTGGATTTGTTGACATTTCTGAATCTGGCTTTGTTTTGCCTTGATTTTGTTGTATTTCTATGAGATTTTGTTTGTTTTTTATTGATCTGTTCAGAAATGCCTTGATTTTGTTGCATTTCTATGAGATTTTGCCTTGATTTTGTTGCATTTCTATGAGATTTTGATTTTGTTGCCTTGATGCAGAACTATCGGCATTTCTGTATTTGGCGTTGGTTTTGGATTTAGATTTGTGTATTTTGTTGTATCCACTGGATCTGTAAAGAACGCTTGATATTTCTGAAGTTCGCGGTTGTTTTTGGCTCGAGTTTTGTTGATTTTGTGATCTGTGAGGAACTATAGACATTTCTGAATTTTGCTTTCTATTTCGCTGGAGCTTTGTTGTTATATATTTGTTTATTTGAAGCGATTTTCCATATGATGCTCGTTTGATCGATCTGGAAGGATTCACTGGCATTTCTGCATTTAGCGTTAGGTGAATTTCTGCATTTGATTAGTTAGTTCTATCACTCCCATCTGGTGCTTTATGAGAATTTTGGCTATTTGTTTGATTTATTATTGGTTATTTTGCTAATGCACGATTTGATTTCAAGATTAATTGTCTTCGAGAAATCGAATGTTTGTAATCTTAATATTTGATAATTGGGTGATAGAATGTATCTTGATTTGAACTGTAGCACAATCTATTCATTTTTGTTATACAAGTGTTTAGGTTACTCATTTTAATTCTCTGTGTGTACAGCCTGATGGCCAGATGCCAAGCGACACTACTCCTGGAGGAGGCGACGATGCTTTCAACACCTTTTTCAGTGAAACTGGTGCGGGAAAGCATGTTCCTCGTGCAGTTTTTGTTGATCTTGAGCCTACAGTTATCGATGAGGTGAGGACTGGAACATACCGCCAGCTCTTCCACCCCGAACAGCTCATCAGTGGCAAGGAAGATGCAGCCAACAACTTTGCCCGTGGTCATTACACCGGTAATTTCTCGATCTCTATCATTGATCAATATAGATTTGATAATCTCTGCAATTACTAAATGTTTCTTTATCTTGTTTCAGTTGGGAAGGAAATTGTTGATCTTTGCTTGGACCGAATCCGTAAACTGGCCGACAACTGCACTGGTCTTCAAGGATTCCTTGTGTTCAATGCTGTTGGTGGTGGTACTGGATCTGGTCTGGGATCCCTCCTCTTGGAGCGTTTGTCTGTTGATTATGGAAAGAAATCCAAGCTTGGGTTCACTGTTTACCCGTCCCCACAAGTCTCAACTTCTGTCGTTGAGCCTTACAACAGTGTCCTCTCAACCCATTCCCTCTTGGAACACACCGATGTTGCCGTTCTCCTCGACAACGAAGCCATTTATGATATCTGCAGGCGTTCCCTTGACATTGAGCGACCCAACTACTCTAACCTTAACCGTCTTGTGTCCCAGGTAACTATATAAGCATTTTTCGATCAGATCTCTTATAATACTGTTATTTACCATAGGTTTTTAACTTGTTTTGTTCTTTGTGATTTCAGGTTATTTCATCTTTAACTGCCAGTTTGAGGTTTGATGGTGCTTTGAACGTAGATGTGAATGAATTCCAGACCAACTTGGTGCCTTACCCCAGAATCCACTTTATGCTTTCCTCATATGCACCCGTGATCTCAGCCGAGAAGGCATACCACGAGCAACTCTCCGTGGCTGAAATCACCAACAGCGCCTTTGAGCCATCATCTATGATGGTTAAGTGTGACCCCAGACACGGTAAGTACATGGCTTGCTGCCTGATGTACCGTGGTGATGTGGTGCCAAAGGATGTGAATGCTGCTGTTGCCACCATCAAGACCAAGCGTACCATCCAGTTTGTTGATTGGTGCCCCACTGGATTCAAGTGTGGTATCAACTACCAGCCACCTACTGTTGTCCCCGGAGGCGATCTTGCTCGGGTGCAGAGGGCTGTCTGCAAGATCTCGAACTCGACCAGTGTTGCTGAAGTCTTCTCCCGCATTGACCACAAATTTGATCTCATGTATGCCAAGCGTGCCTTTGTGCACTGGTATGTCGGTGAGGGTATGGAGGAGGGAGAGTTCTCGGAAGCCCGAGAGGATCTTGCTGCCCTCGAGAAGGATTATGAGGAAGTTGGTGCTGAGTCAGCCGAGGGTGAGGATGATGAAGGAGAGGATTACTAAGCATGTTGCTGGATCTCGCCTCATTCTGCATGATGTCTGTGTTCCTTCGTTTGTTTCTCGTTTATTTGAAATGTTATCCTTTGATACTACTTGTTTCCAAGGCGTTTGTGAACGAACATCTATGTTTTTTTTAATGAAATTGCCATTTTATAAATGGCATGTTATATTCTAAAGAATAGCTATGGTTATGCAAGATTGTTTCGTTTTTCTTAAGCTAAATGTCAGATTGATTAAACAAAATCAAAACAATTTATTAAAATCTGACGTTTAGTGATTGAATGAAATGTGATTGTTTTCAACACATTTCATTCAGTCACTTGTTAGAAATGGATGGTTAGAAATTGAGAATTGATTAAAAATGACAATTTCATTAAATAAAATTATTTTGAGTAGTTAAAAAACTCGTTTGAATGTAATTTTTGTGTAGATTTTAAAATGAACAGTTTAGGCCCCGTTTGATAACTATTTGGTTTTTCGTTTTTGAAATTTAAGCTTATTCTCACTCAAATTTACTATCCACCATTCCTACTATATATATCCATACTAAAAAAAGTAGCTTTCATTGTTTATGTTTTTAGGTGCCGCCGGGTCTGGGTCTTTTTTAGGAATCCAGTCACTGCGGGGTCGGGGTCTGGGTCTTAACCTGGTATAAAAAATAAAGAGTAAAACTTCCCTACCCATGAATGGGTAGGGGAGCCCTACCTTTGGACTATGTGGCACCATTGGGTGCCACAAAATTTTTCCCACTTTTTAATATACTCTCATAATAATGGAATTTTTGTGGCACCCAATGATGCCACATAGCCTAAAGGTAGGGCTCCCCTACCCATGGAGGGTAGGGAAGTTTTACTCTTTATTTTTTATACCAGGTTAAGACCCAGACCCCAACCCCGCAGTGACTGGATTCCTAAAAAAGACCCGGACCCCGCGACACCTAAAAAAAGGTTATATAAAACGTAACTTCCAAGCCAAAACACCTATTATTCTTCACCTCAAAGCCACAAAGCCAAGCTTGAGCCAAAGCTAACTAAAAGAACAAAAAAGTCAAGCCTTCAAAACTAAGATAACCCATAAATTAATGGCACTTCTGAATGTTTATTTTTTTATTTTTAATATAGAGGTTAGATCCGGACGTTCCAATCCCCTATCCAAAATTGTTGTATATAATATATATATAATAATAATAAGTTTGCTTTTTTCCATTTCTCTACCTATTTAAATTTGGCTAAATTATAGAAAATGCCCCTATACTTTAAAGATTGTCTAAAAAATGCCTCTGAACTTTCAAAAATATCAAAATTGTCCTTGAACTTTAACAAAAGTTTCAATAATGCCCTTACTGTTAAAATTGGATGGAAACCGTTAAAATTTGATTTCAAAAATACCCCTAAACTTTTTACAAAAAGTTTCATACAAAGTAGGTGGATCCTAAACAACAAAATACATAACACAAACTTAGATTTGTTAAAATAATTATGTTACCCATACATTTAAAAACGAAATCAATCGACAATGAGTAGAATAAATGAATTTTATAAATTCTATAAGATATAAACATGTACTTGTTAGAGTTTAATGAGTTTCGATATAATATTGGAATATCACAAGGTTTTATCTCAAAATTAATTGACAATGAGAGTACCCTTTAATTTTACAAATACTAGATGTATCATCACATTTTATTGTGGATACTCAACACAATTCAATATAAATAATTAATACTTACATAAAAATAATTCATAAACTAGAAATACAAAAGTAAAATTTGTCTTTTAGGAACACAATTAAATTTCTATAGGATTATTGAAATGAAACTTTAATATTTTAATAATTTTTATATTTTTTTAAGGCTAGAGGTATTTTTGAAACCTTTTAAAAGTTTGAGGGTATTTTTGAAACATTTTAAAAGTTTGGGGGTATTTTTGAAATCAAATTTTAACGGTTTCCATCAAATTTTAACAATAAGGGCATTATTGAAACTTTTGTTAAAGTTCAAGGGCAATTTTGATACTTTTGAAAGTTCAGTGGCATTTTTTAGACAATTTTCAAAGTATAGAGGCATTTCCATTAATTTAGCCTTTAAATTTTTAGCTAAATTCAAAAAATGAAAACTATCCAGGCTTGATCTTTAAGAATAAGAAAACTATTAAAAATAATTAATAAAGGAAAACCATAGTTGTAGGCTTTATTATCACAAATGACAAAACAATTTTTTTAAAAAAAAATCACTTTATTATCAAACAAGCCCTATATACACATGGAAAATGGAGAGAGTGCTAGAGCCATAACTCCCCGAATATTTTTGGATCTTGGGGCAAGAAGAATGAAAATGAATATAAGGAGGCTGGGAATTAAGGAGAGAATATAGAGGAGAATGATTATCTTATCGGTGTTTGATGTGAAGATAATGTCTATGAAAAGAATCGTTACTTGCTACCTTATGTTTGAGGTGAAGAAAATAATCATGAAAAGTATAATAGTGAGTATGGTGAGAATGAAAAATAGTTATGGGAAGAACGAAAAGAAGTTAGAAGGAGCAGAAAAAGTGATTAAATAAGTAAATCCTAGCAAAAAAAAAAAAAATCAATATGAAGAACCTAACTCAACTAACATAAAACATAACATACTCTCGACCAAATGGAAAAAAATCCTAAAAATACCATGAGTCTAAAAAACGTAAATTGAAGAAGAAAATTCTAGCTAATAACCATTTACATAAATATATTTAATAATTTGAAGGACAGGAACCAATATTGCGAAAGGGAAAAGCAAGTAACAGAAAACCAACCACTTAGGATTATAGGGTTGGCAGTCATTTCAGACGAGGAGCTATTTGCGAAATTCTCTCGTCTTCTAAAAGAGCGTATGGATCGACATACGGTGGAGGAGATATTGTCTCTTTGCCATCGTGAACAAAAGATGCTCCCAAAAACTGCATTGGAACAATATGAATTCGTGAATTGTTAGTTTCCATTTAAGGCTTTGTAATCAAATATAAGAGAAAGAAGTCTTACAAAGTATAAAGCGAAAAAGAGCGAAACGGTGACGACGATCAACGGCCAGAATGCTAAGAAGAATGTTCCTCCAAGTGTTAGCAAGAGTTTAGCACGAGGGATCAACCCCTGAATCCAAATAAAAAGAATGATAACCTTGAACATGTTCAAACTACAATACATATGATTGAAATATGCCGAAATTGGTTGCTGGAAGGAATCTATCATAGAGCGAAATGTATTGCCAAGACTCTTAACAAGGGTTTTAAAAGGTCGAGCGCATGCATAAGCTCAAGGTGTAGGTCTAGCGCCTCGTTTTGAATATGTGAGGCTCAAGTAAAAAGGCGCACGCCCTCTTGTGACTAGATATTTAAATTCATGATCTCTTACTCTGATACCATGTTGAATTATGTTAAATCAACAATCATTTCAAAAACTTAAACTAATAGGCTGGGGGAAATTTAATTATATCAATCAACAAGAACTTCATAAGATGGAGAAGTGAAGAGTTGGTTTCCACCCTTTACATCAACCCAGGTTTCAAGTCATTTTCTCTTCAACCATCATGGGATAGCCCAATTGGTCATAGAGGGTCTTGGGGTGCATAAGGTGATGGGTTCAAATCTCATGGTGGCTACCTATCTAGGAATTAATTTCAAATGTTGTAGGGTCAGGCGGTATGCCCATGACATTAGTCGAGGTGCGCTTGTGCACGCAAGCTGGCCCGGACAGTCACTGACATAAAAAAGAAAAAAAAAAAGTCATTTTCTCTTCAGTCTCAACCTTCTTTTTTTTTACCGCTAGACTTGGGAAAGTCTTGCTTCCGGAGAAGGTTAAATTCTTCTCTTTGTTAATATTTCACTTGGGAGAATCAATACCATTGATTTATTCAAAATTATCCTCGGTGGTTTGTGAAGTGATGTAAGCTTCCTAAGCAGGCACATTGAAAGAGCTTCCAAGGATGCATGTTTTGGTAAAAAGGTTATGGGTTCGATCCATAACCTCCATGGATAGCCTTAGTGGTCAAAAGTGTCTTAAGTAATCAAAAAATTATGAATTCGATCCATGGTGGTCACCTACCTAGAATTTAATTTCTTACGGGCTTTCTCAACATCCAACACTCACAGATATATTAAAAAAAAAATTGTTTCATTTCTAAGCGCACACACTTCGTGAAGAGTGGAGGAGGTAATTTCTCATCCTCCCTTTTGTAACAAAGGTAAGGTTCTTCAGCAGATTACCCTTTTGTTATTTGGAGTATTTAATTAGAGAGAAACGTGAGGATTTTTATAGGATCAGAGAGGTCATGGAAGGATATTTGAGACGTCGCTCACTAGTCACTACAATGCTTCCCTTTATGTTTTTACTTCAGCGAGATTTTCGTCGGGCATTTTTTTAAGATGATTCTCAACTTCTGGAGCTAATTTTTGTAGCTCGTTATAGATCCATCATTTGTCTTATCTTTTAGTTGTGTTGTGTATGGCCGGCCAGTCTTTCATTATTCTTGGTAAATAACTGGTCGCCAAATTCTGGTTACATTGGTCATAACTAGCCAAGGGAACAATAGAAAACAAAATAAATCAGATGAAATGAATTTAGGAATTTGAATATATATATATATATATATATTCAATAAACTCCATAAAAAAGAAATCATTAGGAACCTAACCTCAAGGCCTTCGCTGTTCAATTGCATGGAACGCTCCCTTTGATTATCCAGGCTCTTGTTAACTTCAGTTGAAACAGCACTTCTACCAAAGAAATCTCTGTTTTCTCGCGTCCGCTCGCCACCACGTCCAAAGTCAGTGCTGTTAGTATCCTCAAGCAAGGAAGCGGGGCTGGGAGTTATACCTCTCTTCTTCAGCTCCTTCATGAATAATGATTCTGGAGGTTCTTCTCCTGAAAAAAATTAATGCAAAGAAATTTAAATTGACATGATCGAAGATCTCAAACAAAAGTACTAATTCAATACATTCAACTCAAGTAGTACTGAGTTACACACACATGGGTGTGATGGTTTAGATGGTGCTGCATAACCATTACCGGCCATAAACTAAATGAGTTAACTGCTTACAATGGTTTAACTATGAATGATCGGTATCGGAGTATAATACGGCCATATTATGGTTGGTCAACTTAATGTCAGATAATGTCGGCAAAAGATTTCTATCATACCAGACATCTATAGAGATCACGGGAGTATCCAAAACACAAACCTTAGAAAATACTAAGAGTCCTTCAAAATTGAAATCATTTTCCATGACCTACAATAGTGTGATTTAACCGGTCCCTGACTCAACATTGCAGTCTTCTTCTAAGCTATTTGTGGCAGACTTGATTTATAGGAAACAAATGAATGGTACGTGCGGCATCAAAAAGTATAAGAAAATGGTCATGAAAAGAGAATCTTCAGGTTCCTACTAGAATTACCAAAAACTAAGAAGATGAACTCTAAAAGCTGCACTCTAATAAGTAATCATCGTGAAATGGCCTAGTGATCAAGAGGGTCTTGGACAGCTAAGAGGTGATGGGTTCAGTCCATGGTGGCCACCTACCGAAATATTAATTTTCTACGGATTCCTTAACATCCAAATATTGTAGGATTAGGCGGTATGTCCTATGACATTAGTCGAGGTGCACGTAAGTTGGCCCAGATAGTCACGGATATAAAAAAAAAGTAAAAAATCTTCTATAATGGACCAAAAAAGGTAAGGCCGGGTGTAAACATGGTAGGAAGGTGGCACACACAAAAGAGACTTGCAAGAAAAACTCAAAGAGAATGAGCTTGGAAGCCTTCTGGGATTTCATTATGCATGGCCAAATTAAACCATGCTACGGTTACACTAGCTGAAGAAAACTCTAATGTCAAAAATGAAAACGCTTTCCAAAGGAGCAATTGGACCTTCTGCAAAGGCTGTTCAAGCAATCTAAACAAGCACAGCCAGCTACCACTTCTAAGGTACGGGTACCACAACTATTGGCTTGGCACAAACACATAGTATTAGATAATACAGGGTTCCACCTCAAAACCAATTGGCTATGAGGGGAGTAACCCATATCTCTTTAAAAGATGTTGAAGAATCCTCATATTTCCGATGCGAGACAATTGCCACAAGGTCAGTATCTCCCACACGTAGCTTCCAAGAAGCTTTAACTCTAAAAACTGGGTCAATGAAAATCTAAGATTATAGATTAAGGGGATGTTTGGGATTTGGTGTTGAGGAGAGGAGAGGAAGGTGATAAATACAAATATTGATAAGAATGTATGTTCTACTTCTATCGGTCCACCATGTGTTCTCGGGCTAAACAACAGAAGTTTTTGGTTCTCCCTCTCTAATATTTTTTTTATGGTAAATATCATCGAAGTTCAAAGTTCAAAGTTTAAGATTCCGATTTAAGGCTGTGCCTATATTGACTCAAGACTAAAGCTCTGAAAAAATTGGAGTACCAACAAAACAAGCTTTATTTGTAGGCTCAAGAATCTTCAATTTCTCTTACTCATTTCCTCAAATAGCTCTATGAGTACTCGCACGATTTTGCTACATGATCGCGCTACTACGCAGATCAAGACAACTAAGAAATGACGGACCATCTTCTGCCTCTCTTTGCGTCTTGAAAATAAGCAACGAAATCTATACTCTATGATAATGATCATGATCATGAACTATCTTACTATGTATACTGTAGCACCACAAGCATGTAGCAAAATTATAAGAGATCCATCCAAGTACTCGTCGCATTTGCATCTCTATTCTCGCTTTCGAAATAAATAACCAACAGAATGTCTACAATTACGAACATCAATTCATCAAGAACATCCGAACAAGGAAAATGCACAGAGAAAGAGAATCAAGCAATGACCGACGAATAGCCGTAAGGATCTAGTGTAGTACGATTTTGCAACATGATTGAGCAACTATCCACAGAACAAGACGATACAGAAGTGACGACGCATCATCAGAACAAGAAACTACACCATTCAACTTCAGCATCATCGAAGGCTTAAGCTACTTGCGATAATGCTCACGAACATCAATTCATCATCAAAACATGAATGATCCAACACTGAGAGAGAACTATTGCTCACCTAAGCTACTTAATTAGTAGCTTATCTATCATTCTACTTCAATACAAGCAAGACGAAGTTCACGATAACGAACATCAATTCAACAAGAAGATCCAGCAACACTGAGAGAGAAGAACAAAGAACAAAAACAAGACAGCAAGAAGCAGCAGAATCAGAAGAAGAAGAGTTAATACTTACCATTGCTTTCCTTATCAGAATCCTGAGCAGCGCAACGGAACCTCAACCTCCTACAAACGCAGCCGTATCTCAAATTCCTCCGCCGGCCATGGAACCGCACAAACCTCCGAGAAGAATCAAACTCCGATGAGAACCGCCTCGATTGAACGCCGAAGTTCGACTGAGAGATCGAAAGAGGAGAGACGGTTGATTCGAGAATTTGCAGAGCAGCCATAGGTGAGAGAGCTAGAGCTTCGTTCCTCGCAGGGAATTCAATGGAAGAAGAAGAAGAAGAAGAAGAAATAATTTCATTTTTAATTTTTCCTAAAAAACAAAAAGAAAACGAAATTGAAATTGAAACGTAATTTAGCGAGTAAAGCGTATACGTAATACGTATTCCGATTAGGCGTATTTTAGTGAAGTATGTGATTTGATGCTAACATGCGCGTGTAGGGTCCCACGTGGGATTTTGTTTGTGGCTTGGAAAGGAAGAGTTTAAAAGACTAGAAAGGTGTGTGTGGGGATAGCAATGATTGAATACACTTGGTGTACAGAGTTCCACAAAGGACATTTCATTTGGATATATATATATATATAGATAGATTCTTGGTCATTAAAAAATATATATAACTGTTATAAATAGAACATATAACGTCTAAAATCTCAAATATATTTTTTTTAGGGAAACTTATCTTTTGACCGCTACCTTTTGGTTGAAGTTTCATTTTAATCTATATGTTTCAAAATCTAATATTTTTATCTTTGACATTTCAATAATTTTCAATTTTAATTTTTGAGATAACGGAACTGTTAACGGAATATTGATTAGAATGATAACTAAATTAATTTTAAAATTTAATAAATTAATGATATTTAATTATGGTGTTTAGTTGATTTTGTTTGAAAAAAATACAATAATTACAAAGAAAATTGAAAAGACAAATTACCTTCATCTTATTTATATTTTTGTATTATTTATAATAATTATATTTTTAGATAAAATAAAAATACTCTAAAAAATGATAACTTTTTATCTTTTAAAAATTAATTTAAAAACAAATATAATTAAATATAATTAAAAAGGAGGTAATTTATCTTTTTAATTTTTTTTTGTAATTATTGTTTTTTTTAAAAAAAAATCAATTAAGCACCATAATTAAACATCATTAATTTATTAAATATTAAAATTAATTTAGTTATCATCTTAATTAATATTTTGTTAAATCACTATCGATTCGGTTATTGTAAATACTAAAATTGAGAATTATTAAAATGTCAAAGATAAAAGTGTTGGATTTTGAAACATAAGCACCAAAGTGAAACTTCAGCCAAAAGTAGGGACAAAAAATAAAGTTTTCCTTTTTTTTTTACTAGATCAATTAATAATATATTATACATGTGTGAAAGAGTGAATAGGTAAGCATATATCTTATTGATTTATATTGACATATATTTACTAAGTTATTCTTGAATCAACAAATAAAATACATGGAGGTAGTGGTTGGCATCTAAAAGAAGTAAAATTGATTTGAATCTTAAGTTGGAGTTTTGTGGACCTCAGGCATTACCTACTACTATGACTCTAAACATTTTTAAACAAAGGGAACTTTATAAAAGCAAAATAGAGTTAGCTACAAACTACCTCTTTTTTAACATAATGATAGTTAGCAGCAATCTTTCAAATATTTTTGGATCGAATTGACGTTGGTATTGAACCAGTTTACAATCAAACAATATAATTATTATACCGCCACTTACTTATATACTCATGTTATTATCTCTATTTAGTTCTATCTATATATACATATATATTTATTTATTTATATTTTATTTATTGAAATGAGTAGAATAAATTTTCGTTGTGCAGTTAAATATATTTAGAAAATTGGAATCTGTACGCTTACAAATGTTCAACCCACTCATTTTTTTCATAGAAAAAGTATATTGAAGACCAAGAGTTATTTAACTTAATAGTCATAATGGTATTAGAAAATCGAAGTTTGCAATATCCAAATTCAAAAAAAAAATATCGAAATTTAATTTATAGCGGTCACTTACTTAAAATTTCATAAAATTTGTTGACATTTGAATATGATAGGATTAAACATTTTATTTTGTAAAAATAATTGAAATGCACTCAAACTAATTCAGACAATTACGATGTAAACTTGCAATTTCAAATAGTCTCCAAAATTTAATTTATAACACTTATTTGCCGAATTAAGCACACTATTAGTTATTTATAAATAAAAAAGGCAATCTTTCTCGAATTAAGCATTGAATATTAAAAAATAAAAATAAGTAAAAAACAAACTTTAGCAGAGTTAATAAATTACCTTAAAAAAATAAATTAAAAAAGAAAAAGAAAAAAAGAAAAGCAGACTTATTAAATTACCAAATGTTAGGCACTAGAACAAACAACCTATCCAAGCTTTCAATGTCTTTATAAACACATGGCCACAAACAACAAGAAGATGGCATTTCAGGTGGAACAAAATTACATAAATAACTAACCACCACATATGGTACATGCAATTACAAGCCACTCAAACTAGCATCCCAAAGTTTTTTCCAACGATAAAACCTGGCCTGGCTTGGTCATCTCTGTCTCCTATGCAATGGTTTTCAGCTGGATTGATTGGGACGCCATCGATGCAGCTCGAGCCTGAGAGATCTCGGAGACCACCAACACGCAGTCCCCCTGCTTGACCAACCCTTTCGACTTCACGAGCTCGATGCCTCTCGAGATGTTGGCTTCGATGTCGTCCGAGAGGTCGACGCGCAGAGGAAACACTCCCCATTGAAGGTTCAAAGCCATTCTCGTGCTGTCGTCGTCGGTCAATGCGAATATGGGCGGGCTTGGGCGGTTGCGGGAGAGAAGCGACGCCATGTGCCCTTGCTTCGTGACCACGAATATGGCGTCTACTGATAGTCTGTTGGCTGCCATATAGAACATGGGGGTGTTTGTATGTTTTGGTGGAAATGTGAGCAAATGCAATTAGCAGCAGTCAAAGAAATAGAAGTTTTCATTTCAGAGGTAAAATGCAAGAATCAGTTATACTTCTACCATACCATGACACAACCCACAACAGTCTTTTTACCAAAAAAATCTTAAATAACTTTTGTTTACAACACTTTTTACTCCAATTCATCAACTTTTCAATTTTTCATATCCATGAGTAGTGTTCAGGCTAACTTGGGGACAATAAGCTAGTCCTACTACATTTAACTCTCAAGATAATTCGTAGAATATTAAATTTTAATATTTAGGTAAGTGGTCACCGAATCTATTCCCTCTAAGTTCTTTATTTATTTACATGACCTGGTTGCTATGAGGCTAACTTATAATGGTTATATTCTCTTTAAAAAAAATTGTTTCCTAAAAAACTTGGTTTCCCAGATAAGCTAATGGGAAGATGGATGTTTTGAAAGATTTTCAAATTGAAACTAAACATAGAAGTATAGACTAAAATGGTAATTTAATCCTTTTCTTTTTACCATTTTTTCTACATGATTGGTACGGCATGATATGGTCAGAATTCTGATGTTATTTTCATGATCCGTCCAGAGGGATTAAGAGAGCCTTCGGAAACTAAGAGATGATAGATTTAAGTCATGGCGACCACTTAAATATTAATTTTTTATAAATTTTTTTGACATCTGTTGTAGGGTTATGTCCTATAAAAATAGTCAGTGAGCATATAAGTTGTGACCCAGACACTCACGGATATAAGAGGAAAATATTATTTACACGACCCCACAGAAAGGGCTTGTTAAGGGCTTGTTAAAAAGTGAGTGGAGAAGACTGAGTTTTACCCAATTCAGCTGCAGAATTGCAAATTTCTTCGGCAATGCGATCGTGCAACGAGACTCCAAGTTGATGCTGGGGAATAATATTTTTCCTGCTTTCTTCACGAGTCCATAACTCCATCCGACTGCTGGCCATCTGCAGGACCGAAAGCGCCTTCTGTCCGTATGATCCTATGGCTGACTCTCCACACAGCATCAATGCATCAGCATATTGTCTGACTGCCTCAGAAACGTCTGCAACCTATTGAACACACACAGATCATAATTATAGGCTATAGCCTTCATTCAGCATAATTTTCTTTGGCAACTACGAGGTGAGAGATCAAACTATCTGTTATGAAAATTGTAATCAACAAACAAGAATTAAAGAGCGAGAAAACAAAGAATACACAAATTTATATGGTTCACTAACGTTGTGTTAGCAAGAAACTATTTAAATTAGGAGATAACAATACATGGTTTGGCAAATAGGGATAGAGTTTTAAGAGAGGTATGACCCAAAATACATAAAAGCTCAATGTGAAAGTATAAATCCATGACCAAGCAGAGAGATTCCCGACGGAGCAATCATAGTGCAACTAAGTTCAAGACATTTAAACACTATATCGACCTTTGGAATGGTAATAGATGCATTATCCACCGAGCATAGCTCAGATTAGTGCCTTAAACACAATTTTCAAGGACGAGAAATTTCAACTCGAAAAAACGTTTTTGAAACAAGTAACTCGTACCTCAGCACGCGTTGGAGTAGGATATTCGACCATCGACTCGAGAAGTTGAGAAGCTATGATTACTGGTTTGTTCAGTTCCCTACAGACGCTAGTTATTTCCTCTTGGACTGCTGGTATCTGCTCGAGCGGAATTTCTACTCCAAGATCTCCTCGAGCCACCATGATTCCATCAGAAGCCTCAATAATTTCTTCCAGATTTTGAAGGGACTCCAAGCTTTCAATCTTGGCCAATACTCTCACAGATCTGTAAATCAAAGATTTTGTATCCTTCATTATTTAATAGAGTTATGAAATTACACAATATTTGTTTCAGTAATACAAATTTTCAAGACAAAATTTTGGGGAGAAAAGTGCCTCTATATTGTCAACATATGAGCACCCATTTCATGAATTGCAGCTAAAAAGACAAATTGAAGAGGACGTGGGGGTTTACGATCATGCTATGCTTAGTGGTGATATTCCAACCAATTCATCCTAAAATGTAGACTTCTTGGAGCAATATTGCTTACTTTGCTGATTTTGTTGATAGGTAGCTCTTTAGATGCTTGACAGGATCTGCACTGTTAACAAAGGAAAGGGCAATGAAGTCGACGCCTTCCGAAATTCCAAATTCAATGTCGGACCAATCCTGTAAAACAGTAAACCAAAAACACGGTTAAAAGCAAATAACTGGCATATTGAGGATCCCACATTAGAAAAATGAGGAGACTTTCTACGCTTCTAGCATTTATAAGATAGTTGAGCTTCCACTCATTATCAATTAATTTTGAGATTGATGCATGCACGAACTATCTAATACGACATCATCTAAGAAGAATATGTAATTTAGAAAAAAAGTCAACCTTGTCAGTGGAGAGAAAACGAACTTTGAATCAAGTTAAATATATGTAGCAGAAAAATGGATAACTTCTCTTCTGGAAAGAGATATGTATAGGGATAAAAACTTGTGACCCTGACAACCCATACAAATAAAATATAAAAAAGAACCTTAAATTTGGTCCACAATACCATTCGGGAACAAGAACTTGTAATGTTGACAATTCGATAAGAAGACAACTTTATAGTAATGGGCCTTGCATTATTGTCACCATATTGTATCCAAAATAATGCTGACAAGCCAGAGTATGAAAACACTTCAAACAGTGAACCTTAAATTATGTCCAAGACAATTAACTTATCATGGGGTCTAAGGTCAATAAAAATTTTGAAAACTAAGAGGTGATGGATTTAATCTGTGTTGGATACTTATCTATAAATTAATTTTCTACAAATATTATTGATATCCAAATATTGTAGGGTCATCCTCAAACGGTATGTCGCGTGAAAATAGTTGAGGTGCACGTAAGTTGGTCCAAATACTCACATCCCAAACGAACGCGCAAGAGAAACGATGCAAATATCTAAGGCTCATTGATCTGAATATATCATATTTCAAAGTTCCAACGCTATACTCATCTAGAACTTCAAGTGAGGACTTCCAGTCATATTCATCAGAAATGAATTATTCAGAATCAATATTGTTTTTTTTTTTATTTTAAACAAAAATAACCACGCTTGTTCCCTAGGCCAGACACCGGGAGACATTAAAGGAATGGAGATACGGGAGGTGTCTACAAATTAATGTCATAATTGAGTCTCGCACCTGAGACCTTGAAAGGAGCACACCTTCAAAACCCAAGTTTTCAACCAACTACGCCACTCCTTGGGGATAGAATCAATATTATTGTGCATCAAAGATTTTCCTACCTTACTTGACAGAGTGGGAGACTCATGATTTCTCACAACAAGCCTCCCATCTCGCCAAAAGCTGCACTTTGCTCTAGGAAGAAACAAACCAGGGTCTGTGCACTTGCAGCTTAAATCATTCCCAATCTTTTCAATAACTTCAAAGGTTGCCATTCCCCCATCAATTACAATTGAATCGCCCACTTGTGTGCCTGTCACAATTTTACAAAGTTAACTTGTGGGATAAAAAGATTTCTTCTAATCACAATTCAGAACACAAAGGGGAAAAAAAAATATTCGAAATGCACCTTCAGAGAAACCTTCATAGCTCGCCCGAACCGTGAATGGACGAGAGCCCTCGAATTTCTCAGCAGTAAACAACCAGGTTGAACCATCCTGAACAATTATGACCAGATAATTTAAACTCCAATGTTCTTAAATTACAGAGGAAAACAGTTTGTCCCACACCAACCACACTTCGTAAACTAAGCTTTAACCTGATGGAGTTGGATAAATTTAATTATATCAATTAACATTCAACACTACCTTTCACTTATGGAATTTAAATTTAGAGAAATACTAAATGAGTGGAAGTTCTTTTTTTCCACTATACCTGGGTAACCACGTTGTTCCTAGGCTAGGCACCAAAAAATATCGAAGGAATGGAGACATGGGAGGTGTCTACAAATTAATGTCACAGGTAAGTTTCGAACCTGGAACCTTGAGGGGAGTACACTTTCAAAGCCCAAGTCTTCGACCACCGGTTCACCCCTTAAGGACACAAGTGGAAGTTAATATTAATTAAGAAAACGACTTCACGGGAGTTCGAACTGCCCTACCAATCAATCCAAACCCACAAACTTAAGCCGACGGGTTCGGTTAAATTTACGGCCTCAACTAGAGAAAAAAGAACAAACACAGACATGAAATTTTTACCTCTACTTTGACAGAGGAAGGAGCTCCATGATCAACAACATGAATCTGACTTCCTTCAGTATCAATCATCACAGAGATACAAAATCCTTTCTCCTCATTCAACTTGTTAATCTTCCTAATCACATCACAGTGCCACTCCTTCGTGTTATGACACATATTCAGCCTCGCAATGTTCATCCCTTCCAAAGCCAACTTCTCCAAATCCTCGACCGCACAACACGCAGGCCCGATCGTACAAACAAGCTTCGTCTTCCTCATCCCCAAAAACCCTTTCTCCTTCAACTCCCTCTCCACCACGACATCGAGCCCTAACGTCGCCTCTAAACCCACCAATCTCTTCAACCTCTCCTCATCCTCCAAATCCACCTGCATTGCCGCCTTCACTCCAGTTCCAACTCTCCCCGACGCCCTTCGATTGCACCGAACCGTTCGAGGAATAACCGGCCTACCGAAACCCGAACGCTTCACATCTAGTACGGGGCTTTTCGCAACGAAACTGCAACGAGCGCGAATCATCATAGCATTCACCTCCGCCATTGACGAACAACAACAACAACAACAACAGCAATCCTCGGCCTTGGATCGGGTTCGAATCGTGCTGTCGGCCGAGTTTGGAACAATGGTGGATTTCACAAGAAGTGGAATAAGAAAAAGAAGAATATATGAAGAGGAGATTATTGGGCAGAACCCTAATTGTTAGGTTTTGAATTAAGAAATTAAATTTATATTTAATTTGAAATTACCGGTCAACTAACTTTCCCGGCGCTACCTCGTGGTTCTGTTGAACCTGTAACTGTCACGTGCCGGCCACTGATTTCTGCTGTGTTCTTTGACGCCGTAACCCTTTTTCTCCTTTTAAATTTTCGATGACGTTAATAAACGCGTTTCTCGTTCGGTTAGGTTATAAAGTTTTTTTTTTTTTTTATTATTATTATTATTTTTTAAGTGTTAGGTTATTATTATTTTGGCCAATTATATTTGGTGTATTGTTTTTTATTATCGAACATTGGACCAAAAATCAACCATATTTCAAAATTCGAACATTTAAACTTTTAATTATGTTTTTGTTGGTAGCATAAAGTTTATCATGACTAATATTTATATTATTGTTGTTATATTTTATAAAACTATGATAAAATATTAACTTGAGTTTAGAATTTTTATTTTTATCCAAGGATAGAATTAAGTTATAGTTTTTTCTTTTTTTACAAAATTTGAAATTTAACACACAAAAACTGACTTTTATTGGACAGAAAATGTACGGATATAGCAGAGAAATGACCAGCAACATTTGCAGGCCTGCCATCAAGAGACAAAGTAATTGTTGGATCTGTCTAGTTGGTGGGCGCCAGCTGGTGAGTCCGAGAAATTATAGTTAAGTTTCGGGCATGACCTAAAAAATAATGTCCACCAACGTGGTTGAATATGAGTCACATCCTATTTTAATTTAAATATAAAAAATAATTAAAAAAAATAGGATAAAATCTATGTAGAGCCACATCGATGGGAATTATTTTTTAGGTTATGTCCGGGCATGACTTAAATATTTCTCTTTTATAAATGTGTTTTTTTTTTTTTTCAGGAAGGTGTTTGTTTGTCCAAGATTTAGATTGATGATTTGTTAATTTTATTTTGAAAAATTAAGTCGAACAAGTTTGTGTATATACTAAAAACAACTTCTAATTTTTACTATTAAAAATCACTTCTCATCTCTAACCATTTATTTTTAATCATTTATTTATAAAGAGTTTTTGGAGGAATAGATCAAATTGATAAAATATTTACAATAGTAAGCAAATTAGAAAAAATTCAGCAATCATAGTCAGATATACGGTATAAAGTAATACTTTTTATACTGAATAACTAATACATAATACAATATGATGAGTATTATTTACAGGGAAATTGTACTCGATAGTCCAATTTTACAAAATAATTACAGATCTAGCAAATTTAAAAATATTTAACATTCATAGTCAAATATATAACATAAATAATACTCGATAGTCCTTTGGATGTCATTCTACAACCTGGGTTTTTAAGATGCCCATGTAGGTACATTTTGCCCTCTTGGTTTTTTTTTTTTTTTTTTTTTTAATTTTTTATCAATTTTTTCTCTATAGTTTGTGTGTAGTTTGTATCTTAACAAATAATGATATATTCTTTTTTAAGTATATAATAATTATTATGCATTAACAATTAAGTATAAATAATTAATTATATTTTTATTTTTAAATAATATGCATTAAATTAAATATTATTTGGATTATTTTCAACAAAAAATTAAAGTGTATTAATTTTTATTATATGTTTCAAATATAATTATCTTCACTTTCTATATTTAGCACATTTTTACTTGTTCAACTAATAAATAAATTTGTTTTTTTGCTAGGTAAGTTTAGTTTGAAATATAATATTCAAATTAATAAAAAGAATACGTTATATATATTTTAATTACATAAATTAATGTGTAAATTAAGCTATAAGGGCATTTAAGACAATTACATGAACACACTTATAAAATAAATAAAGTTTTCTAAATACCTGTCAAAATATTACTGCAAAACAAACAAGGTAATCTAAGAATGGCGGACATCTAAAATTCTAGACATATGAAATTTCGGGCATCAGAAGATTCTAGTTATCGTGATTACCTCAAAGTAAACGGCCCCTTAATGTCTGTCATTAATCAAATTCACATGTTTAGCTTACATGGCAATTTCTTCATTTTATATGAATTTAAGAATCAAATGTTTGGTTGCAAACCAGTTCAACACCATCATACAAATACTTTATTTATATGATATTTTTTCAAAAGTTAATAACCAACTTTTTAAATGGTGTTATCTTTTCCTAGATGTAGAATTTATCCCAAATAACTATAATCGAAATGATTACTTTTCATTTATACGATTCTTTTTGTAATACAAGTTAGGAGAAATGAATTACAAAATATCGAATTCTTGGTCAAACTTGTGACCGTGGAGTGAAAATGAATTAACATCAAACCTAATAATTAATCATGTCATCGACCTATTCGATATGATTCTACAACTCTTTAAAACATATTCAATTATAAACTTCTGTATACTTCAAGTGTGTTTCTAACAAACAAAAAAAAGTACTAAAAACAATTAAGTGCAGACTGTTGTACTTCTCAACATTAATTCAATTATGGCCAAGATTACTATCTTTGATTTCAAAATATATATATATA
>JBBMEF010000023.1:13234557-13250327 GCA_037832685.1 Sicyos baderoa
TTTTTTATTTAAATAAAAACTTCAATCATTCTCTTTCCATCACATCAAACATAACTTTATATTTTCTTTCCTTCCCCAAAACATAAACTTATTTCACTTATCTTCTCATCCCAACTCAACCTAATCCAACCCATCCTCTCAAAGCCAAACATGCCCTAAATCTAGTTAAAAGTGTAACAAAATCAATATTTCAGCGATATTAATGTGTATCCATAAATCAAAAAGTCAAATTAATATCATTACTTGAGAGGGGGAAACACTTTCCATTCACATCTTGGATAGCAAAAGGTGGGGGAGAGGAAGTTCTTTTGCAACCATTAGATTTAGGCAGTTCTTTTGTTTTGTGCTGTAGTTTTGGGTGTTTGTAATGCAAATGAATTGTGTTGGAAATCATGTGAGGATGGAGATATTAGGTTTGGTGATTGGTGTATGTAAAATACAACTTCTGATTCAAAGCTCTTCTCTTTGTGTAAATGAAATGCTTTTTTTAAGGTGATTATGTGCATTTTGATTCCTATACTTTTGAGTGTTTTATTTTGATTAGTGAACTTTTAAATGTCCAAATTAGTCATTGAGATTTTAAAATTTGTTACTCTAATTATTGAAGTTTTAAAAGTCTAATTTTAATTCATAAACTTTTTTTTAATGATCCGAAAAATTTGTTTATTTTTCATAAAAATTAAAAATATGTCCATACTTTGTTTTTCTTTTTAAAAAATTATTAGAAATATTAATATTATTTTTATCAATTTCGATTAATATTAAATTCAGATGTACAATAATGATAAAATTTTGCTTTTTTTAGTACAAGAGATCAAAGTGAAACAATAGTTTTAAAAATTCATGGATCAAAAATATAGAACAAACTTTTAAGTTTTTTAGACCAAAATGATATTTTAACATTCTTTGTAGTTTGTATAGTGCACGTAGAGTTACAAATTTGAACTTATAATTTATTAATCCAAGATATGGGATGATTATTAATGAACTAAGTCTATTATAAGAGTATTAACAAGAGTAGATGATCAACAACATTAGGAGTGATTACAATAATGTCTTTATAAAAACATAGCACAACCTCATCCAAAATTGTTATAATCTCAAAATAAAAAAAAATAAAAAAAATTATAAGAGTGTTTTTGTGATTATGTTAATTCAATTGTGGTATTTACTTTCTCAAAGTTTAATTATTACTTAGTTTCCAAACAAAAAAAAAGTTAATTCTTTATTTATTTATTTATATATATATATATTTTTTCTTTTGTGAAAGAATAATTGATCTTGTAACCTCGTAATTATATGTTGTATAAGACTACTATACCTTTGTGGCATTTATCTTATTTTTCTTGACGCTATAAATATTAATAATCATCAGTAAAAAAATAAATACATTAATAATCTTTTCCCCTAAGTTTAGAGTGTAGTTTCAATATAATTTATATTTTCAATGTCAAATGCTCCTATCCATGGTATTTAAAAATGACAAATTTGAGTGTTTTTTAGTTTACTTTTATAATTACTTTCATTTATTAATTATTTTACGTCAGATATCAAAATAATTATTTTTATATCACTTTATCAATATATTAAAATTTATACACAATTATAGTCATTATGTAGATAACAATAAAACAATTTTTTTTTTTTTTTTTTTTTTTATCCATGACATTTAAATCATGTATTTGACAATTTCTTTTTTATCTTTTTCTAAAAAAGAAAAAAAATCAAAAATTTGAGATTTATTAAAATGCTAGGAACTTAAACGGAATAAATTTTAAATGTCAAAAAGTAAAAGTACCAAACAATTTGAAACTAAGCCACAAAATTATGGACTAAAAATGTATTGTACCTTATTATTTTAAAGCAATTATTTAATTAGATTTCAAAACATCTAATAATTATTCGAATAGATTTTCAAACCTTCAATCGTGTGTTTAAAATGTTTTATGGAAAATTCAAATCTTATAACAATAATTTAGTTTTATGGGAATTTTGGTTGTACAATAAATAAAAGTGAAAGCATTTTAATCAATAGGAGAAAATCAAAATTAATTCATTTGTAATAATAAATTTAAAATAAATTATATCCTTATTTTGATAAAATTAAATTATTGATTAGTTCTGTTTATTTTTTTTTAGATTATAATAAATTGGAAATTGGGAGACTGAAATCTAAGACGTCTAAATTATTAAATGAGCATTGATACCGGTTGAGGTATTGCGCGCTGTTGCCACTGATTAATTCTGTCACTCATGAGAAAATCATGTATAATAGAGGTAAAGTATTTTAAGCACTAGTGACATTTTTTTCATCGAACATTAAACTAAAATTTATAATTTTAAAAGAGTATATATTTTATTGAGTTCGTGTATAAATAACCCCATTTCAAAGACCCGACTTATTTCTTCATCACCAAGAACAAGATTTGAATTCGCCAATCTCCACAAACCCTAACCAGAACTGAATCGGAACAAATTCAAATCGCCAATTTCCCGGCCGATTCTCTTCATCTCTGTCTCTCAATCACAAAGACGAGCTCAATGGATCGTCGCCGGCGGCGGATTCACTGCGATCTGTAGGTATTACTTCCGGCGACCTTGTTTTCTTCACTTTCAATCCTTTAAAATTTTCCTCTTCGCTATTTCGGATTATCGAATTTGATCTTGAGAAACTTAGGTTAGAGAATTTCGAACCAGTAGGAGTTGCGAAAAAGAATTGTTCTAGGTCGATTTTATTGCAGAGAGTAACAATGACGAGGGATTAGGTCGCAATGCTCGAGAATTTTTGGTAATTACTGTTCACTCTGTACTTTCGTATTCTGGATTCGCGCCGATTGGTCGTATCAAGATGCCGGAAGACTGTAGTTCGACGTCGTTTCTGATATCGATTCGGTACACTTTACCTAGACTCAACACCAATGATGAAGTGATTTTGTTGAAATTTCAGAATTCGGAACATTTTGTTATGGCTTATGGATTTGTTAGCTGCATTGGAGAATCATATGTTTATAGTGTATCGTTTGACGAAAGAACATTTCCCCCAAATCTCGATTCGACAACGGACGAAAACGAAGGGAAGAACATGTTAGAGTTGTGGAAAACAGTGGAGGATTCTCTTGCATTGCCACTTTTGAGTGATGTTGGAAAAACTGGCATGTTTCGTCCTCCAAGAATTTTGCTACTTCCATATGATATGCAACTGGAGATTTTGAATGCTCTTTCTGGATGTGATATTGCAAGACTTCAATGTGTGTGTGTTGAATTGAACAATTTGGCCTCTGATGACTTGTGGGAGATGAAGTTCAAGAAAGAGTTCCGTTTGGCTGCTTGGCAAAAATTTAATGTAACTCGAGCAATAGTTCAAGAAGATGGGATTTGGAAGACAAATTTTGGTATATATCACTTGTACAGAAGGCTGTTTGGCGATGTCGAGGACGAGGACGAGGACAATGAGTTGGGGATTTGAGTTCTTGAGATATCAGTTTCTTAGGCCATTGATGGAGGGAGGAGGCAGCTTAATGCAAAGGAATTGTGTTGGAAATCTTGTATGGATAGAGATATCAGGTTGTTAGCCCATTGGTGCTTGTAAATTTTGTTCATCAAAGCTATTGTCTTTCTGTAAATGAAATGAATTTGAGATGTTACTTTCTGGAAATTTTGAGCAGTTTTGCACTTTTTTTTTATATGACAGAGCACATCTTGCGCACACTTTGGCGACATAAGCCTGACCCTACAACATTTAGATGCCAAGAAAATCTGTAAGAAATTAATATCTCGGTATGTGGTCATCATAGATGAGTCTTGCAATTTTTCGATTTCATAACACTTGAAACATTTGATTCTACCGAGAATTCTAAAATTTCCATTATTATTCTCTTAAGAAAAAGTTAATTTAAACAAATAAAAATCATTCAAGGTCTTGAATTTGGTTTCAAAATGACTTTACGAAAAATGACATGTTTGCAAAACATTTTATTTTCCACAAGTTTAATAATAATAATAATATAGTATTCAACAGTTAAAAAAACTTCAAATTGTGTCCAGTTAAAGGGCTAATAAGAACAATAATTCACGAACAAAAAAATAATGGATTGCCAAGCCCCTAATCCCTGAACTATATTTTAAAAAGTGAATGTAAAAAAAAAAAGTATAAGAATAATTTATCACTTTTTGCTTTTCTGTTGACAAATTACACATTGTTTACACCCTAACTTTGAACATTTGCTCGCATAAAATAACCTCTAATTAATTGATTGACAGATTAATTTATTTAATTATGTTTTATTACATGTGAATTTGGTCGTTCATGTTGGGAGGTAAACAAAGTATCCCAACATTGGTTAGAAGATGGGAAGATCATGGGTATATAAGTGATGACATCTCCATTGGTGTGAGGTCTTTTGGGGGAAGCCCAAAAACAAAGCCATGAGGGTCTATCTAAAGTGGACAATATCAAATCGATGTGGAGATTCGGGTAGGATTCTCATCCTTATCCGTTCACAAATAAATTAAATCTTTACGTGATATTTCTAAATTCTATATATAAACACTCCCTAATAAAAGGATTTATTTAGAATGTAAGAACGATATTTACATGATGTCAAATCAATTTTGTTTTGGTTCATGGTGGGGGAGGCAGTGGTTATATGTTTAACTTGTAAAAACAAATTCAAAGGTTTTAATTGAAATCATAAAGACATAATCAAAAATTAATTTATTTGATAAGAAAAAATATTTATGAAAGATTTAAAATAAATATTTAGTAACCGATCTTTAAAAAAATAATATTTAAACGAGTTTTTATAACTATTTAATAACTCATAATTTTTACTACTTAAAATAATTTATCATTTATAACTAATAAAAAAAAACTTTTCAATAGCAACCATTCATTTCTAACCATTTTTGTATAACTCATTTAGCTCCATTTGATTTTTTAAATTTAAGTCTATTTTCACACAAATTATATTTCATTCTTCCTACAATATATTCATATTTTCTTAAAAAAGTAGCTGAAACCCTAACCAATTTTAAAAACAAAAACAAACATTTAGAAGCTTTTCTTTTTATAAAAAAAGTTGGTTTGATTAATATAGGTAAGAAGTAGGTATTCAAGTAAGAAAAAAACATAAAATAAGATAGTTGTTATAAACTTAAATTTCAAAAATAAAAAACAAAAAATCAAATAGTTATCAAACGAGGCAAAAAAAAAAAAAAAACACATCCAAACGAATTTTTTACTATCGCTCTCAATTTTTAACTATTCAAAACAAGTCATTAAACTAACTTCTCATCTAAAACCAATTCCAAACGGAAAACACCTCATAAGTGTTTTTTTAGTACAAATTAGGGAAGAAGATTACAAATACCAATTACAAAATCGATCAAGTGATGCTGGTATTGAATTGGTTTATAACCAAACAATAAAAACACCTCATAAGTGTTAACTAACTAGCTAGATTAGTGTTAATCTTTAAAAAAAGAAAAAAAGAAAAAAAAGGTGGTTCCAAATGTAAGACCCGGATCCAACACAAGGCCCACACCATGATATCGACCCATTACCCGCCAATAACAAATTCAAAATTCAAAAATTTAGAAAGGAAAAAAAAAAGGCTAACCATGGTTAAATCTCAACCAACCAGAGTAATCCAACTCAGGCTTAGCTGCCGTCCAATGCAACCAACGGTTAAAAAAGACCCACTCTTTCTTTTCTTACTATAAATACCCTTCTCCACTACCTCCTTTACCGTCCATCAATCGGAAAAGGCGTCTTCACAAACGTCTTTCTTCCTAGATCTACTTTCTCTCCATTTCGCTCTCAGATCTCTTCTTGTTCTTCCTCGTTTCCTCAATCTCTTAGCGAAAATGAGAGAGTGCATCTCGATCCACATCGGTCAGGCCGGTATCCAGGTCGGAAACGCCTGCTGGGAGCTCTACTGCCTCGAACACGGCATTCAGGTATTTTCTTTGGATTTTATACGCTCGATCTATGTGTAGTTAGCTTCATTTCTTCTTCTGTAGTTGTTTTTCGCTTGAGTTTGTTATCTGCATTTTGTATCCACCGGATCTGTCTGGATCTGTTGGCATTTCTGGATCTGGCGTTGTTTTTGTTTGAGTTTTGTTGTTTATACATGATTTTTGAAGAGTTTTGTTGTTTATACATGATTTTTTGAAGAGTTTTGTTGTTTATACATGATTTTTTGAAGAGTTTTGTTGTTTGATGTGTTCGTACTCTTGATCTATGAGGATTTATCGGCGTATTTTTATCTTGCGTTGATTTGTCGGAGGTTTTGTTGTTTTTGCTAGATTTGTGAGTTCTATCGCTCGAATCGAGTATCATGTGGATTCTTACCGTTTGTTTTGATTTGTTTCGTGGTTTTTTTTACTTATTGCATGTTGCGTTCTTGAGATTGTTCGCTATTTTCACACATCCTTGTAGATCTGTCCTGTAAATCATCGTATCTCTTGTCATCATAGCCTAATGGATTATTTGTTGATTTATACGCTTAGATCTGGAAATATGGAATGTAACTTGATGAGATTTGTTTTGTTAATTTACTGAATTTACGCCATAAGCATAATTTCTGATGGACTGGCTTCGGATCCTTGAAGTGCAATGTATTTAGCTTGTTTTTTGAATTATAATTTAAGTCTCATTATTACTTTGTATGACCGAGTGTTTCAGTAATCCATCTAATTGGTGTATTCTATTTTTACAGTTATCTAAATTGGTGTATTCGTATGTTCTTTGTCTGTATATATCAATACAGTTATCTAAATTGGGTTTGTTAATCTGCAGCCTGATGGCCAAATGCCAAGCGACGCTACTCCCGGGGGAGGTGATGATGCTTTCAACACCTTTTTCAGTGAAACTGGTGCAGGAAAGCATGTTCCTCGTGCAGTGTTTGTTGATCTTGAACCAACAGTCATTGATGAGGTGAGGACTGGAACTTACCGCCAGCTCTTCCACCCTGAACAGCTTATCAGTGGCAAGGAAGATGCCGCCAACAATTTTGCCCGTGGTCACTACACTGGTAATTACTACAATCCCTTTTTTGATAGAGATTTACTTTCAATATCTTTTCATCTACTGATGTTATTCACCATGTTACAGTCGGGAAGGAAATTGTTGATCTCTGCCTGGACAGGATCCGAAAGCTGGCTGACAACTGCACAGGTCTTCAAGGATTCCTTGTGTTCAACGCTGTTGGTGGTGGTACTGGATCTGGTCTTGGTTCCCTCCTTTTGGAGCGTTTGTCTGTGGACTATGGAAAGAAATCCAAGCTTGGGTTCACTGTTTATCCGTCTCCACAGGTCTCAACTTCTGTTGTTGAGCCATACAACAGTGTCCTTTCGACCCACTCCCTCTTGGAACACACTGATGTTGCAGTACTCCTTGACAATGAAGCCATTTACGATATCTGCAGGCGCTCCCTCGACATTGAGCGACCCAACTACTCTAACCTCAACCGTCTTGTGTCCCAGGTAACAATTGAAGGATTTTTGCATCTGATGTTATATGAATTATACCATGATCAACTATGGAATTTTGTGTTCTTACATGTTCTGATGTTTTCAGGTTATTTCATCTTTAACCGCCAGTTTGAGGTTCGATGGTGCATTGAACGTGGATGTTAATGAATTCCAGACCAACTTGGTTCCATACCCCAGGATTCACTTCATGCTCTCATCATATGCACCTGTGATCTCAGCTGAGAAGGCATACCACGAGCAGCTCTCAGTTGCCGAAATCACTAACAGTGCCTTCGAGCCATCATCTATGATGGTCAAGTGTGACCCACGACACGGTAAGTACATGGCCTGCTGCCTGATGTACCGTGGTGATGTTGTGCCCAAGGATGTGAATGCTGCTGTTGCCACCATCAAGACCAAGCGAACCATTCAGTTTGTTGACTGGTGCCCCACTGGGTTCAAGTGTGGTATCAACTACCAGCCACCCACTGTTGTCCCTGGAGGCGATCTTGCTCGTGTTCAGCGTGCTGTATGCAAGATCTCGAACTCTACCAGTGTTGCTGAGGTCTTCTCACGCATTGACCACAAGTTCGATCTCATGTATGCCAAGAGAGCCTTCGTGCACTGGTACGTCGGTGAGGGTATGGAGGAAGGTGAGTTCTCTGAGGCTCGTGAGGATCTTGCCGCCCTCGAGAAGGATTATGAAGAAGTTGGTGCTGAGTCAGCTGAGGGTGAAGATGATGAAGGTGAGGATTACTAAACCAGAGTGCCAGATCTCTAGCCTCATTGTGGATGTGTTGCTGCCTCCTTCACTTGTTTGTTGTTTTTTTGTTCTCCTTTAATATGAAGTGTTATCCTGTTATCAGCTATGCTTGTTTTTTTTTTAATATGCTAATGTGAACAAACAACTGTGTTTTTTCAATTGAATTGCCGTTTCTTAAATCGCCTGTTATGTTCTTTCAAGTATTATTTTGAAATTGTTCGTTTTAACAATAATTATTTTGGTGCATGCTGGTTTTTATTTTTTTTTATAATCTTAATTAATTGTTTTTTAATATCAAAAAGAGAATCTTATTTAATTGTCCTGTAATATTGATTTGAGTATAATTATAGTTCAAAATTTCGTAAGATTATTTTACCACCGAAACAATATTAGTGTTTTATTATAAGTTTACATTTAAAAAAAGAGTATTTTTCAATAAGAATTCTTGATGGAGCGTTACAACCATTGATTCTAAACAGACTGACAAGCTAAAAGGTTAAAATGTATATTTCATAAAGGTTTGAGTGTTGCTATCAATTCCTAAAGGCGTGCTTGTTGTTGGGTTAACTTAATCAGCTTAATATCCATTTGGTTTGCATATTTGCCAAATGTGTCTAATACAAATAATTTTAATTCGGTTTTGAAACTGTAAATTCTGTTGAAATGTGCCAACAAAAGAACATAATTCTACTTTCGCATCTTATAAATTATGAGATTATTTGAATTCTCATTCTATATTGTTGTATAGAGAAAAAAATATGTTGAAATGCATACAAATTTCTCTCTTTTCTTTGTGCTCATTTCTCTTTTCTTTCTTTGTTCATCTCTTCTTTTTGAGCAATGGTTGTAATCGTTCTCTTATCTTTCATTAAGATGATTATATTTTTCATTTTGATTCTTTTGGCATGTGATTTATCTAACTTAGTTAGAGTTTGAGAAGATTTATTCGATTCATTTTGTTGGTTCCAAAATTTTCAAATAGTATCTCATATGCATTTTTTTTAATATAAATTGGGGTAGGAAGATTGCAAATACCGATTATAAAAATCGAAGCCGTAACTATGATTTTGAATTAGATTTTTCACTAAACAATAAAATTAGTAGGCGACCGACCCTTTCTCGATCTATCTCATATGCATATGGTACCGATGGAAATCAATCTTGCATGGATGAGATGGATTTGGTTAGGTTTATTTAGTTTTAATTCATGACAGAAAAAAAGGTAAAAAAAGCGCCAAATTTCCCCTTTCATGGTTCATCTTCATCCCATCCAATTAAACCCTTCACTGCCTCCGCCGATTTTCAAACTTTCCGCCATGTCCACTCTCTGCCACAACCCTCCTCAGTTTCTCCCCATCCGCCACCGCATTACCCATCTCCGTCTTGCCAAGTCCATTTCCAGAATCCACAGCCCTATTTCATTCTCCGCCTCCGCCTCCGCCTCCGCTTTCGCTTCCGCCACCGAAACCCTCGCTCCCGGTCCGAATTCACAGCCGCCCCTCATAGATTCTCTCCAGTGGATCAATCATCGTACTGCGTTGTGCGGTGAATTGTCCGTTGACGATGTCGGGAAGCCGGTTCGGCTCTGTGGTTGGGTTGCTCTGCATAGGGTTCATGGCGGTTTGACGTTTCTCAATCTTAGTGGTATCGTTCAGGTTTGTTGCTTATTACTGTTTTAATTGAAATTGGAGGATTTTTTTTTTTAATTGTTGGGAGATGTTTATTACTGCTTGAATTAGGTTACTACGCTCCCTAATGAGTTTCCGGATGCTCATTCGGTTGTTAACGACTTGAGGCTTGAGTATGTTGTTGCTGTTCAAGGCATTGTAATGTCTGGCCCTGGCGATTCTGTTAATGTGAAAATGAAAACTGGCTTCATAGAGGTATCAGGTATGTAAGCGTTGAAATGTCTTGAACTATGTTGAGTCTCCATTACTCAAACTTGGTCTCCCTTCTCGGTCAACGAGTCGGGGTCCAAGAGTTGAAATATGTAATTTAGTTTTATATTTCATATTGGTCTTTTATGTATTTTGGGTCATATTTATAATTTATTAGAGTTTTACGAGGGTGCATTGTATAAGCTCCTTTTGCCCGTGGAAGTAACTAGCACAACTTTATGATCCATGTAAATATGTGTTTTCTTTGTCTCACATTTTTCCCTAGAAAACTACATGTTTTCATTTTTATTTTTTTTATAATTGACTTGAGAAAAACTAAAGTGGGGAGAGAAATGAAAAAAAAGTAAAAATATGTGGTCTTAAGGGTGGGTAAGTATTTCCAAAATACTTAACCACCCTGAGGTAATTATTGTTCTTTCTTTAATTGTCGTCGTCTGTTGTGTCTGATTTTTCGTAACAACAAGAATTTTGAAAACGATTTTACTGTTCCTTCATGTATCTATGCATTAGGTTAAAAAGGTATTTTTGCTTATTACATTATGCTCATGCTCGCCCTCCACTGTTCCCTTGGCCAGTTCCTAAGTCAACAAGAGTTTTAAGTTATTAAATTTTCAAGCTTGGGCTTCATTTATTGCTGGTGCCTCCATGTGAATGCTGCTTTTAGCGTGGAGCACTTCTTGCATGGTGTTTATCTCAACTGAAGGCAATATTTCTAAGCTGTAGCAATTAAATCCACATTTTTAAAGGTTTTAAGGGGAGAAACTCCATAATTGTTGAAGATGGGGCAAGAGATTTGGTTCAACTGTTCAATTGTGGGATTTAGTTGATTTTGTGGGCTCTTCATGGGTTCTTCTCACTGCTTCATTTTGTATTTATAGTACTTTTGTGATCAATTTGAATTGGAGTGACTTTTTATAAGTTTCCATAGTTGTCTTTCTTGTAACTTTTTAATCATTAGATGAAAAATAACTTTTCTTACAAATTAAAGAGACATAGATGGGTTGTAGGGTAGTTGATGCCAATTGTAGTAAGAGTTTGAAACTTGTAACTTCATTATCTAATGTCTCTTCTACTTTCTAAGTTACTAATCAATCAATTATCTTTTCTTTTTTTGAAACCACTATCATTTTATTTGTTAATTTTTTTCTATTGATAATTTTTTGATATATTCTAGGTTGCTGCCAAAAATGTTCAAATCTTAAATTCTGTTGGATCAAAGTTACCTTTTTTAGTTACAACTTCTGATGATTCAAAGGATTCTGCTAAAGAGGAAATTCGATTGAGGTGGTTATTTGATATACTATCATTTTGGGCCAGAGTTCTAATTCATATTTGTTCACTTAAACCAGTTGCACTATTTGAGCTCATATTTGATGTGCTTAATTGAATTAGGGAGGGAGTGGGTTAGATGCACCAAAAACTTAGAACTTTCTTTCCTTCAATCCTCTTTCGACTTTCGTTGAAGGATGGATGCTATAAATAAATTATTTTTTTTTATCTATGATGCCCATGGTTTGAGATGATCACATACACAAACACACATTATATATATATATATATATAAGTTTTGATTAAAAGGAGTTGAGTATTTATAGGTACCGATTTTGTTGAGGTACTGCTCTGTTTATGACTTTTATGACTTTTATGATTTTATCTGACCATTTACCTTTTTTTGGAACTTTCCTCGAATCAATCTCTGTATTAGACCATTGTGGTACTTAGTAGATGGTTAGAAATTGAATTCATTTTAGCCTTATTTCAATTCTGACATTTTGATGGTTATAAGGTAGATTGAGACGCCAATACTTTCTAGATCTACTCCAGAAGGTGCTCGGGACTATCTGGTGCCATCTAGAGTTCAGGTAGCCTAAAACCCTCAACTTTTTTTATTAATTATAATTTCTATCAAGACATGTTATTTTGGCAAGTAGTCTTTTTCAATCCAAAAACTTGAGATAATTTTCTTGAGAAATCTGAATGTAATGCCATTTCTAGTTTCAAGATATTATCTATTGCCTTTTTATTTGGATAGTTGGTATACCTTGTTAATTCATAATTTCATATCCACGTGTAAGTTCTAAATATCTTATAAGACATGATTTTTCATTCCATTTAAAGATATCTTGTGCTAAAAGTATATAAACTGAAATGGAGGTGTTAAGGTGGTACAATTCTAATACTGTACGCCCAGGTGCAAAATTTTGGGATATTTTTCTTTTGAATAGTTTGAATGCTGGAAATATCATCCACTGATTTAGGAATAACATAATTAGTTGAATGCTAGGTAAAATGTTATTGAAGCAATGAATTATAAGAATCAAGGTCCTGAGGATTTTGCCCAAGATTGTTCGTGAAACTCATGGACATAGAATAATAACTGTAACACATACGCCTCTTCAATTGAATGCCTGGTTTTTGAGGTGGTGAAGTTTTCATGTAAATTGGCTTTTCCTACAAAGAATATAACATAATTGTGTTTTCCTACAAAAAATATAACATCAAAACATAATTGTGTTGGATTCTGTTGTTGCATGGCTTGCAGGTCTGATTCAGTTTAAATGTGTATTTTGAAGCCAGGAACATTTTATGTTTTGCCTCAAAGTCCACAGCTGTTTAAGCAAATGTTGATGGTGTCTGGATTTGATAAAAATGATCAAATAGCAAGGTACTAACTATTATATCATTAAGCACCATTTCGACTTGCATTTCCCTGTAAATTAATTTTATGTTCAAGCATTCTCTTTTCTTCCCAACATAAATGATATATATAGAAAGTTTGCATCTAGATATCTAAGTCACAAAACATTTCTTTGTTCTTATGAAAATTGAGATCTAAGTTCAATTTGTTTCAACCATTTTGAGTCGTGAGAATCAAATTATTGTTTTAGCTTTTAAGTATGTGACAGAAATCATATTTGCACCTTCACTTTCTGATAGAGTCTCGATCTATTTATTAGTAACCATCCCGAGCATACACGATAAGCCAAGTGATTCGAGGTACTTGGACCCTCCCTAGACTCTTGAGATCTCTCAAACCCTAATTCTTCATACAATTCAAGATCCCTCTTCACTAAGCACTCTCCCTATTTATAACCACCACAAGTAACTAACTCTCTAACTACTTGCATAAAGGCCCTCAAACTATTCTTTAATATTGTTAAGGCCCAAACCTATCATTTTCATTTCGGGATTATGGCTTTATATGTAGGTGTTTCCGAGATGAAGACCTACGAGCTGACAGACAACCTGAGTTTACACAACTTGATACGGAATTGGCATTTACAACTTTTGAAGACATACTGAAACTTAATGAAAGATTTGATTAGAAAGGTAAACTCTGATTATCCGTGCTTCAGGTAAAAAAAAAAAAAAAAACTACGATTATCAGAATTTACTTTAAGATTAAGTTTTGAAATGGGTTTGTATACATAATTATAGGTTGTATTGCAAAAAGAAGCAAAAATAATTGCCACAATCTTCTGCTCTCACCACCAATTTTTAACACATTATTTTTTGTTGGCACCCATTTTATGTATATGTGCATTGTTGCCAGTTTTTGCAATTTGGGTAAAAATAAGAGTCGATATGGGTCGGATAGGCCAGACACAAGATTTGATCTTCAATTGAAAGATGTAAACTTTTCTCTTTTATACTTCTGGATCTAATTCTGTCTATCAAGTTTCCAAAGAACTTGTTTTTATTATGTTTTGTACCTTGAAGTAGTTTCCTACTGATAAAAATGGTTTTTTATCACTTAAGATATCAAAAGTTTAATTATTGCATTATTTTAGAGAATATTCAATACTTTTTTCATTGTTTGTCAAGTCTGGATGGCTTCAGGATTCATGTTTAATATCCTTATTCAATTATTTTAATTGGATTGGCCTTTTCACAAAATGGCTTCCAAGATACCATTTCTAGGCATTGGGCAGATTTGATGGGAAAATCTTTCATCATTTAACTGAACTACATTGAGGCCTAAAACCCTGTATTACAAGTTAATAAACGTGAAGTGCAAGAGAAGGTTTTGGAGATTGTGGGAATCTCTCCTGAACAGGTAATACTAATATCTTCTGGCGAAAGGAATTGTCCTATAATTTAAAGTTCCCTTACAAGGTTCTCTCTATAAGACACTCGAAAAACCAAATCAATCTTTGATGAACCAAACCTCTAGTAGGTTCTTTTCAGGCTATACACAATCGGTCAGCTCTAACCGAAGGTTCGATTCGTGGCTTAACAAATATTATGTTAGAGCAAAACTGACATAATTATCTGTGTTAATTTTAATTTTATGGCTGTATATAATTATTTGTTAGTTTTAGTTGCCTGTCTAATGTCTATGTTTTAAAATAAAAACTATCAAGGTATTTTTTTATTGAAATGTAACTTGTTGCTAAGGGTTTGATAATTATTTGATTTTTTTAATTTTGGTTTTTGAAATTTAAGACTATAACAACTATCTTATTACATATTTTTTCTTACTTGGATATCTACCTCTCACCTATTATTACATATTAACTTGTTGCTAAGGCCCTGTTTGATAATTTTGTATTTGTAGAAACCAAACTAAACCAAAATTTTTATTTGGTTTTAAAAGTTGGTTAGTATTCACCTATTTTCTTAAAGAAATGGTGGAACACATTGTAGGAAATTTGAGTGAGAATAGGCTTAAATTTCAAAAATCAAAAACAAAAAACCAAATGGTTATCAAACGGGGCCTTAGAGTTGCGTTTTTGTAATTAATTTCTAACTCTCTGTTCTTTAGAATGATGTTCTGTGATTAAGTGATGCAATACACTGAAACGAATGGATGAATGATAAACTGAATGGATTTAAACCAAATGAGTTTAGTTTGGCCCCTCTTCAATATCCTTCGTTTTGCTTCCATTTATTCTATGAGGCCAAACCGGTTGGCTCAGCTTGTCTGACCAAGATATTATCTCCTACAATATTATTAAACTGATGTCAGTTGCTCTTTAAATTCGACTTCTTCCCAATTTCGGTGTGAAAATGAAGGCAATACACTGTTTTGTAGCAATGTGATTCAGGTTTTTTGTTTCTGCCGACAATATGAATTTTGTTTTTTGTGACTTGGCTGGCAGGCAGGCAGATTCGAAGTTCGGTTATCTATTAGAGGCATTGGACATGGGTGCCCCCCCTCACGGTATGGATCATTAAACCTCTCTCTCTTCCAGTGGCTATGACTTTAACTCATCATTATTGTTTGTACCAATTAACTAACAATAACACATGATTAAATTAAATGCCACATCTATTAACTATTAAGAGGTAGGGAAACTGCATTTTCACCATGCAAGTATTCAAAATATATATTGATTTTCATTTTTTTTTTTTAACCTATTACTTTATTTGACATTCACACTATTACTAAACTAACTGTTATAGATGGGCCTAGTAGTGAGAAGGTCTAGGAGAACCAAAATATTATGAGTTCAATCTATGGTAGTGAACGCAGCAGTAACGAATAATAAGATAGTTTATTGATAGTGACTCCCAAGAACCAGAGCATATAAGCCTCAAGTTCTAGGATGCCTAAATAATGACTTACTCCCTCCTATTTATAGATGAATCCTCTTCCTAATCCTAAAAGGAACCCTACTAGCAAATAAACCCTA
>JBBMEF010000023.1:13250427-13270472 GCA_037832685.1 Sicyos baderoa
AGGAAGACCAGACCCAGTCTTTATTAATTTAATATCATTATTAATTAAATCAATAACAAACACAACAAAACTTTATTCCTCCAACACTACGGGTTGTTACAGATATAAAAAAAATATCATTAGTATATTTAATGTCATTCATATATAACCTGCACAATTCAATATTTGCATGAGATATTATTGCATTAAATGCTTGGGCATTCAAAATAGGTTAAACAAATAAGCCATTTTACCATCATAAATACAAATGTGAAAAGAGCAAAAAAGAAGACGAATACAAAATTGATAAATCGACATAAAAAAGGTGGTGGAAATTGGTAAGATCCCATAAAGAGAATTAAATTTGAAGTCTCTTGGTCTAAAATTTGGCCTTTTTGACCATTTTTTAACAAGCCAAACGCCATGCATTAATTCTACAGTTGCGCCTACTATATTTGTTTCACTTATTTTCCTCATTTACTCATAAATTCCTTGAGGATAAGTCGTGAGACTTTTGGGCTAATTTTTTTTAGGAAATTCTGGATGGGTAACAAAAAAGATAAAATATTTTATCTATTGTACAAAATCAAAACTAATTCATTTTTAACCGAAGATCTAAATTAAGTTTTATTACTCGTTGAGTTTTATTAATGACAGAATTCAATCAATAATAGATTTATTCTATCATTGATTGTATTATTTTAGAAATTGTGTCGTAAATATAAACAAGAAATAGAATGCACTCTTGTTGATGATAAATTCTCTCTTTTTTTATAATGTGCATGAAAATTTGGGAATGTTATAATATATATATATTTTTAGGATTCTTGTGTAAAACGTGGTCAGATTAATGATTCATTGGTTTTTAGAGTTATCTTTGTGACTTCTTAGGTTTTTATTTTTTAAGTTTAAACTCGCAAAAGAAAAACCACAAATTTTATATAGAAAATATTATAAACTCTCAAAATAAAAGAAGAGTCATATATGAACTTTTAGGATTAATGTGTGGTTGTGATCATGATTGTTTCTTTTCACTTGAGCTCATCAAATTTTGAGTCCTTCAAATTTTTAAATATTTTGTTTTTGCCTCCCAAGTTACCATACTTGTGAACCCTGATAGTATATATTACTAATTATTTAAAAAAAATTAATTTAGTATATGCAAGGAAGCATCTTTCAAAGATAGTGTATATTTTTAAAAAGATAACGGGTAATAAGATGTTAGTAAATTTGATATGAGATATAGTTAGTAATGGTCAAATATAGTATGCATTTTTTTTTTTTTTTTGATAGGATATATTATATAGAAATGAAAGATTTGAATCCAGAATTTTTAATCATTCAATTATATCTCAGGTGAGTTAGAACTATGTTATTGTAACTATACTAATTAATCTAAGGTAGGAACCGAAGTAAATAAACACAAAAATATATAAAGTTACAAAAGTTGAAATTAAATAAAACATAAAATTTATCAACATGTTTCACGCGGGCTAAAAAAGCTCAATCCAACTCAACATCAATGTGAGCATGTTTAGTGATCTATTAGGATTGAGTTGTGGGACACTTTGATTTTAGTGGTTTTATTTGTCATCATCTAGAAGTTGTAGAGAATACGACGTATTGTTGTCCTTATTGGTCCGGATCGTTAGGGATTTATTTCCCGCCCTAGATAGTCGAGGATGTGATGTAACATGACCTTGATCATAGTGTACGCCAGCTATGGGAGGGTCTTAGTTTAGGGCGATATGTGTGAGCAGACTGATTCGTATCGCTGACGAGGGCCTTTAATTAAGACCGTGACTTAGTGAACACCTCTTCCTTGTTAATTTAGGCATGTGGACCTGGACCAAGTCAGTCTTTGTAGGCCTACACCTGACTGGTTTGTAGTAGCATGCGGTGTATGCAAACATGCATCGAGTGTCAAGTAGATGGCTCATTTGGACCACTGACGTCAGTACACAAGTAGAGTTTGAGTAGATTGAGCTAGAGAGTCATGCAACATACTTCATGACCTGTCGTAATCTTATGTTTAGGTGAGTGTTTTAAAGGTCTCACAAGAGAGTTGTGTAACGTATTTTATAGCTTGTTATTGGGTTTATGCTTAGGTTAGTGTCTTAAGAGCCTCATAATAAAGAGTCGTGCAACGAACTTCATGACTAGGTTGAGCTATAGTTTGAGCTATGTTAAATTAAGCTACAGTTTTGAGATATGTTGGATTGAGTTATAATATTGTATGTGCTAGCATGTTAGATTCTAACCTTGTGCACTGTATCCCTGTTGGAGAGTTCTTACCGAGTATTTTTTATACTCACCCTTTGTAGTTTTTCATTAAGTAACTAGGTACACAACCGAGACGACTAACTAGGAGATGTTAAAGAGATAATGGGTGGAATTTGCTACATAAGTTTGAATAGTTTATAGGATTGTTGTCATTTTCTTGCAATAACATGCTAGATTTAAACTCCTGTTAATTGTGAAAATTGTCTAACTATTGGGCAATATATGCTCTTTTATTTTTATTATCCATTTTAAAATTGTTTTAGAACTACTTGGGCCTAGGGCTTTAATTGACCTATTTGAAAATAAATGCAACAGGGGCAGTTACATGGTACTTGAATTTGAAATTTGAAAATAAAATTACGTGTTTATTTGAGTCACCATGTTAGTAGGGATTGCAGTTTAAAATTACAGGTACTTACAAGTTGTATCCTCTTTGTAGGATTATTTTAGATTTATAATTTAATTTTCAATAGTTGTAGTTATTTTAGCAGGAATGAGGAGAGTTAGGTTCGCTCTGTCAAGAACCTATTTACTGAGGTATTTTTATACTCACCATTTCTTTATATGATTTCTTTTGCAAGATGGCGGGGTCGTGGTGACAACACTGATTGATATTTATTAGGATCCTCCAAGGTGGCTGAAAGGCTATAGTCTTAATTCTAGAACTCAGTTGGTCAAGTTCCCATATGTGCGGAGTTTTGGTTACAATATATTTTTAGGATGTTACAGATGCAATCACTATAAAAATGATAGAGTACTTAGAACCCAAAAGTTGATAGACTCAATCACTAGCAAACTAATCGAGTCAATCACTAGTAAACTGATAAACTCAATCATTAACAAATTGATTGAAGTGGGCTTTTCGATTTTTTTTAAGCATATCGTTTCATTTTTTATGTCAAAAATGAGTTAGTTTGGAAAATTGATTGTGAAAATTGATTGAATAATATCAGCTGAAACTGATTGAAGACTATCAACTTAAAATTGATTGAACGCTATCACATTGAATGAAGACTATCAACTTAAAACTAATACAAGAGTTTTTTGGTCATTTTATAAAAGGTTTCCCATTTTTATGCTATATATGAAACATTTTCAAAAAAAAAAAAATGCTATTGATAGCATCTTGTTAAAAGAATTTGCTATTCATGCAAAACCGTTATGAAGGGTTAGAATTTAGTCTTACAAATTTAGAACTAAGAATTTAATGTCATAATTTTTTTTTTTGAAATAATTAAATGTCATGATTTGACCAATAATTAATCTTATACACATATATTAATATAAATCGAGTTTTAGTTGGGACTAGATTAAACAAATCAAAAATTGGTCAAAAACCAACTCAATTAAACAAAAATAATCATAAAATTACAACTCAATTTAATCCAACCAAATGAAAAGTATAATTCAGTAAATTTTTTATGATTTGAGTTGAATAGTCCAAGTTAGTTGGGTGGTGATTTATTTTTTGTTTAATGAAGTGCACATTATGCTGAAGAATGAGGAAACTTCCTTGGATACTCAAACCAAGAAAGAAGAATCTGTCAACAATAAGACAATGGCATGGCAATGAATATATCCTATATATACCAATGGTATTAAAGGAGGATCGGATGGAGCGGATCAAATATTTGAAGTAGAGCTAGGAAGATATATAATCGTGGTTGCAGCAGAAATCAAACTCAATCGCACACGATCGAACTCATCTCCTTCTTCAAATCAACAAATTACTCACTCCAATTACTCTTCAAATTCATTGTCCTCTCAAATATGCAACAAACTCATCCACTACCTCACAAGTTTTGACAAGTGATCTTGGACAATTAATTTGTAACAAATACCTTGCACTTTAATTTCTTTTCCTATGAAACTTAATATGGATGTATGTCCTAATTGTTTAGCTGGTAACAGAAGTAATTAAACATGTTTTCCACATTCATATCTATATCTATTTCTTTTCAACCATTACAACTGTGACACAATATTGATGTATGGGCCCGTCTCTTTATTCCTCAATAAATACTCAATATTTTAATATAACAGATCATAACAAAATTCAATTTCTAATTTCAAAATAATATTATTTTGAAAAAAAAAAAAAAATCTTTTTTTTGTTGAAAAGATTCTCATTTTATCTCTCGAATTACAAAGCAAACTGCAATTAACCGTCTATGATCTAATTCAAAAAAAAACAACGTTATGATCCCAATGTACGACTTATTTGAATATTTTGCGATGATTGAAAGTCAAAATTATTATAATTTTTTTTAGATACAAAATCATTAGAACTTTGTTTGGCTTCCAAGACAGCCCAATCACAAGAAACGAATTAAATAGTTTCGAAATTCTCATTTTTATTTGAGGAATTTGCATGTACATTATAATAAGACAAAAAAATTGAATAAATAGCAACTTTTTGAAAATATTTGTAAATATAGCAAAATCAGATTGATAGACTTCATCAATCGTGTTTGATGGAGTCTATCAAACACTATTGATAGATTCCATCAATAGTGTCTGATAGACTCTATCAATAGTGTCTGATATACTCCATCAATAGTGTTTGATAGAGTCTATAAAAAAATTGTTATATTTACAATATTTTTAAAAAGTTGCTATAATTCTATGCATGGTAGGAAATTTTATACGACGCAAATTCCCTTTTATTATTGAAATTCATCGTGCTATGAAGTTCAAATTCATAAATTAATTAAGAAAAAAAAATTGTGAATTTGATTCTATCATTAAAAATTTATTTTGTTATAAATTTTATTTACATTTAAATGTTGTAAAATATGACAACATGAATGGTAAAAACAGCCAAATGTGTTTATGACTATGAAACTCATATCGATATACCGAATGATTGATTATCTAGTTTGTGTTAAAACCATTTTCATTTCGCAATTACGGATTCGATCCCTAAAATCGGTATTTGTTATCCTCTTTCTCCTAATCTATACTACAAAAAACTCATATTATTGTATAAATTTAAAATTAAAGTAACTCGAAGTCAAATATCGATTCCTACGATCAAATTTATGGTTGTCAATTAACCATTTTAGTTATTAATGCCAACAAGTTTTTAATGTATCACATTTTAATATGCTATATTGAAGTTTTAGTTAACGCGCGTATTTATTTAAATAGCAATTCCACAACTAACTAATATTTTCATTTTTTCAAAAAAAAAGAAAAAAAAAGAAAAAAAAAAAAACTAATATTTTCATACCTTTTGTATTCCTTTTGAAAAGTAATTTCATAAATAACCTATCACTTACGTACATTTTTTTTTCATTATACAGAAGTAATTTAATGCCTAATTTATAATCAATTATATTTTTATTTCATTTTGTCAAAAATAATTTCACAACTAACTTACACTTTCCTTTCCTTTCTTTTGTATTTTTCTTTTTCAATTCCTTTTTTGATAAGTTATTTCATTATGGTTATAATTTAAGTTCATTTTTCCTTTATAGATAAAGTGATTTCATACCTAACCTATAACTTCATTCCTTTTTGTCATACAAAAAATATAAAATAATAATTTCGTTCCTTTTTTTTTTTTTTCCATTTTTGTAAATAGTAAGTAACTTCACAAACTAACTTTGAATTTCGTTTTTTTTTTCGCCTTCTGGAAAGTAATTTAATAGATAACACCTGTAATTAAGTTCATTTTTTTTCATTACAAAAAGTGATTTCGTACCTTACTAGTTTTTATTTTATATAATATTTAAAAAAGATGAATTCGAACATATAATTTTATGGTTACTTTTTTTTTTGTTGACAATAACTTATGATTAATAAATTATACAAGATATCGATTGATTTATGCTTTTGTTCGCACCTACACTTTTGGAATTTGTGAATTTATAAGTATGTATTTTATTTATTTATTATTATTTTAGGCAAGAGGTGAAATTTAAGTTTATCACATCATATTATATTCTACTACTCCTAACACCCAAAAATATAAATCATGAAAAATTGTACATATTCATCTTTTATTTGTTTAATACAAATTGAGAGAAGAAATACTTTCAAATAACATGTGAGTCAAATATCGATTTTCGAGTTCAAACTTGTGATCGTAAAAGTTGAAATAGATTAACATCAAATAAGATAATCAACTGCACCTTGGTCAAATTCTTCAATTCTTCATATTCATCACGACAACAAAACTTGTTCAATTAGTATGGGCTTACATCTTAACTTGATTGGATGGGATAATAATAATTTATTTTTTAAAACAATAATAATAACTCTCAATCTTATAAATATTAGGAGGTGTTCAGATCACTTTTAAATGTAGGGCAATGTAGAATCTTTAATATGCCTCGAAATCAATTATCCAAGATGTTGGGAATGCAAATAAAGTGTTGTAAAATCTCACATCGGTTAAATAAAGAGTAGATTATGAGTTTATAAGGGAAGACAAACATTTTCATTGGTATGAAGCCTTTTGGAAGAAACCCAAAAACAAAATCATGAGGGTCTAGGCCCGAATGAACTATATCATACTAATGTGGAAATTCGAGTAGGTTTATCGTCCCTTAATCCAAGAAGTTATAAATCAATAATCTTAACAAAAAAACAAAAGGTTAGATATCAATAAATTATAAAATCATATAAAAACATGTAACCATCCTGGCGTGGCAATCAATTTTGTATTACCGCTTGTAAATAAGAATTCATATACTTTATACATGGAGAAATTGTGTCGTATAAATATTGCTTGGCAAACTGTTAAAAGAAGTTCTTACAACGACATTAATAACGACTTGTGTAACAACAAATTAATTTAAATTTTGGTTATGGGCTATTGGATAGTCGTAAAGTTAATGCCACGAGTTTTTAAAACTGCGTTGAGGCTAATACAATAATAAAGTTAGTTTCGAAGGGAGTGAAAGGCAAACCTTGTATTAATGGAAGGTAAATAATCCATCATAATAATTTAAGAGTGGCAACATAGTCTTTTAGATCCATCATAAAAAATATAAAATATTACTAAATAAGTTAGTGGCGTCGTGGTTTTATTGTTTACTTGTAAACCAATTCAACATCAGCTTCACATGTTTGATCCCTAAAATCGGTATATGTAATTCTCCTTCTCCAACTTGTACTAAAAATAAAAAATAAAAAAAAAAAAACATAAAAAACATAAAATATTGAAAGTGAACCTACAAATACTTCAAACCTTCTCAAGGGTAAAAACGACATAAGTTTTGCTATGTAGTATTGATTATGGTAGAGTGACTTTCAATATTGACTTCTAAAAAAATACTAAGTAAATTAAAGACAATATGGAACAACAACAAAAAAGTCATAAATGAAAAATGTGCATTTTACCAAAAAAATTAAGAAATATATGCACCTGTAATACTATTTATTCGTCCTATTTCAATTTAGAAAAAAATATTTTAATTTTGATTAAAAAATGAAAAAAAAATTATTTAGAAAAAAAAATTTAAAATTTTGAACATTAATTTATTTATGTTAATTTTTATTTTGTTGGTAAAAAAAAAATAGTGAATGAAATAAATCGTTAAACCCTAATCTTCACGTTCGTCTCTCCTCCTCAGCAGCTCAGTTAGCACCTTCCTGCCGGCTGCCGCCTCTTCCGTCGCCGTCGCCGTCGCCGCCGCGCATTCCTTCACAGATTTTTGTTCCGTTTCAGGTATTCTCTACATTACTTATCTTCTCTTTCAATTTTATTGGGAACTGATTTTAAATTCAGTTTCTCCTGAGTTTCATTGATCATCTTACTCATTCGTTCAAGGCTATCGCATTCTATATTCTCGTGCTAACCAAAATTGAAATGGGATTATAATATTTGAGAGCCCAGTGATGTTTTTATCATAGAGTATAGTAGTTTAGAATCAATCCATCGCTTATTAAAAAAGAAAAAAAAATCCTAGGAGAGGGTGCTGTTGTAGTTTTTTAGAGTATTTATGCATTATACATAGGGGATTTTTCAAAATTATAGTGAAAATTTTAGAAAAAAATCAAATATAGCAAAAGCTGGTTCGATAGGGTTACTTTTTTTTTTTTTTTTTTTGAAACCGGGAAATCAGAGCTTCGCTCCACTATACCCGGGGTAACCACGCCCGTCCCTAGGCCAGGCACCGAGAGATATCGAGGGAATGGAGACACATGAGGTGTCTACAAATTAATGTCACATGTGAGTTTCGAACGTGGGACCTTGAAGGGAGCACACCTTCAAAACTCAAGCCTTCAACCACTTGTGCCATCCCTTGGGGACGGGTTAAATTGATAACCACAAAATTGATAGACTTCAATCAAGTTAAAACAAATTTTCATACACACACATATATATATATATATATATATATATATATATATATAGCTTTTTTTCTCTCTGGAAAAATTCAAATGGGAACTTGTCTGGTGGAATAATGGAGCTATTTTGATAGACAGAACTGCCTCATCCATATTTACATTTGTAGAGTATAGTTGGTTTTTATTGGTTTATAAGATTCAAATAAAGATAGTGAAGAAGAGGATGAGCCTTTTGTAACTCCTATATTTTCATTCTTGAAGGAAAGTCTTTGTTTCCTACAAAAAAAGGATGAGCCTTTTGTGAAAACTAAAATTTTCTCCCCCCAGATTAATGAACCACCAATTATTCTCTAAATTCACAGAAAAATAGAACTTTTCTATCTGTTTAGGTACATGATCTGTTTGTTCAATTTGTAAAATATGCCTCGAAAGCCGACAAAGCGGCGCCAGGTGTTGGGAGCTCGACCTTTAACCTTTTCCTCATTTGCTCGAGCTTCATGTATGGTGAGGAAGCAAAATTTGAGATCGAAGATACTGAAATATCACTCTAAACATGAAGGTAATTATGTAGTTTGAGTAGTTTTTCTTGCCTGAAACTAATGAATTCAATTCTTTGTGAACTGGTATTGATATTGCTGAGTTTTTAGTGAATATTGTTATTGCATTTTGTTCAAATTGTAGGTAATGATTTTACTAGGATTAGTCCTGAGCCTCCGAGTGAATCGTCTGACTCTTCTTCCAGTGATGAAGAGTTTGAAGTAAGACCGTCTTTAAGTTAAATATTGGGTTTACTACCCCATTTTCATTGGTTAATTGTTTCATAATCCATTCCTATAAAAGAAAGATTCTTATTCATCCATTTGTATTATATATGTGAATTGTGTTGGCGTTTTCTTGTAGGAAGTTCAAGCTGATTTTGCCTTTTTTGATCCCAAACCTGATGATTTTCATGGGGTGAAGACATTGCTGCAAAACTACCTAGATGATACACAGTGGGATATAAGTGGATTTTCTGATTTAATATTAGGGCAGACCACAGTTGGCTCTGTTGTCAAAGTGGAAGGGGATGAAGATAATGGAGTATTCTCTTTTATCACAGCCCTTAACTTGGAAAGATATAAGGTAAGTTGCTAAGAAGTTTGATCCAACATTAAATTTTCTCTCTCTGATTGTAGTCTTCTAGTTTGTTTATGCACAACATTCTGAATTGCTCTATCAAAGTAATTATGGGTAGCCTAGTGGTCAAAAGGGTCTTAAGAAACCAAAGAGTTATGAGTTCAATCTATAGTGATCACCTACCTAAGTCGAGATGTGTGGGGTGAACTTGAAGTTAGGGTTGTTTAGGGAAGGTAACTTGAGCTACTTGCAGCTTAATGACACAGCTGTCATCTTAAATAAATTTCATTTCTATTTCAACCCGAACAAAACAGAAAGTTATTCAACATAAACAACCCGTCTACTTGCATTGTTTTTTATGGTTCGGTATGATCTCGGTGTCAAATCTTGTGACCCTGTGCCAGTGTTTTTGTTGTTGGAGGGAGACAATACATAACCTTTTTATGTTCTTATTGATAATCTATTTTGCAAATTTGGTCTTGCTAGAGTAGCAGATCTATACTGGAGCTCAAGGATTATCTCCTCAAAGTTTGCCAGGACAAGGATATAAAGAATGACTTGAAGCTACTTTTGAAGGAGCAAGCATCCACTGTTGGCCTCATAGTCTCTCAAAGAATGGTGAATCTTCCCCCACAACTTCTGCCACCACTTTACGATGCCCTTTTCGACGAAATCTCATGGGCTGTTGAAGATGAGGTTAGATATAAATAAACATTTGGACAGTCTACTTATCAAGTGCCCATATTATGGTGTTGAAATTATTTATTGTTTGTACTTAAAAAGTGTTTTTTTGTGTCTTTGTAAGCCAACTAAAGAGCTCCAGGATGCCTTTCGCTTCAAAACGTACATTTTAGTCAGTAAAATTTACAAGGTATGCCGGTGTAGCAATTATTACTTTTTTTATCAACTTATGGTCAAGAGAGTCTGAAATATCTTTTGTGTGATTTTGTTCAATTCATGGTGATCACCTCCTTAATAATTAATTTCTTACGAGTTTTCTTGATATCTATCTGGCTCTCACACTTACATGTATATATATAAATTATTGTCTTTTGTTCTATATGATCCATTGCGTGTTATTCTAAAATTTTATTTTCTTATGTGCTGCTGTGGTTATTCATCACCAAATACAGCTCAAGAGTACAAGTCATAAGAAAAAACCGAGTTCTGAAACAGATGAACCAATTATCTATGTTAAGGCAGAAGATGAAATATTTCAGAAGGTATTTTTTTTTAAGTTGCTTCTTAAATATTTGTTACTGCATTAATTTCCAAAGTTTCTTTTTAGAGTTTTCAAACTGACTAACGATATTTTTCTTATCCAAAAACTTATTTCAGTTGTGTTTATGGTCCTTCTGCTTTCCCTTGCACGTCCAACCACAGGCAACTAACGAGGCAAGTATCGTACTTTCTAATTCAAATTGTTGCATTGTGCTCACTTTACAAAGATAGCTAAAAACTGGTTTGATAATCATTTTGTTTTTAGTTTTTGGTTTTAGAAATTTAAGCTTACAACAACTACTTAACTCCCTTACCATGAATTTTTTTTATTTGGATAACTACAACTTATCTATATTTGTAGAAACCAAACAAAAATTTGCAAAAAAAAAAAAGTAGTTTCCAAAAGTTTGTTTTTGTTTTTGAAATTTGATTAGCTTCATAAACCTTCTTAAGGAAAATTGATACATTATAGGAAAGATAGAGCATATTGTAGGTAAATTTGAGTAAAAATAAGCTTAAATTTCAAAATTCTCCCAAATGGGGCTTAAGTGATTTGTTTTCTTTTTAATTTATTTTTATTTTTATTTTGTTGGGAACAAACCTTGAATAGAATTTTTACTATCACCCACTTTTAACCGCAATAGAATTTTAAAGAGAAAAGTTTAGATCATGACTGACATGACCTAAACTTTCATGCTCAACTGTGTGGCCTAATTTGGTTACCTTCTATTTTATTTAAACCCAAAAAGTAGAAAAAAATAAAGAAAAAATAAAATGTTTCGTTCACATAAGTGGGCAAGGCATGACCTAAAATTATCTCAATTTCACATACATTTTTGTGAAAAGTTTTGTGGGGAGTTTAGGCATGACCTAAAATTATCTCAATTTGATTTTCTGTATTTCTCTTTAGTCTCCGTTTTTTGACCCCTTTTTTTTTTTTTTTTTTTTTTTTTTTTGTAATTATTCTATTAGTAGGCTATTTGTATAAGTTCTCCCAATTTTTTTGTGGGCTCATTTTTGTATGCTAATTTCTCTTGCATTTTATTTCTTTCCATTTTCAATGGAAGTTTTGGTTTCTATTTTTAAAAAAACTCAATAAAATAAGAATCAATGGTGATTTCGTTGAATCCAAAAGTAGCCCCCCCCGCCCCCGTTTGTAACTTTTTTGGTGTTCCCTTTGCTCTGTTATTCACAATAAAACCTGGTTTTTAAGAATCAAATGATAGTAGTAGAGTCAACGAGAGCAGTTGCTCAACGGCATTAGTATATATCTAATGACCAAGAGGGTCATGGGTCGAATCCCCCCACCCCTAATAATCTCAAAAAAAAACAAAAAAATGATAGTAGTAGAAAATGATAGTAGTAGAAATGATTGTATCCCATGCAAAATTAGAATCCTATTTTACCTTTATGACATAGTTGATTGTGTTCTCGTGGTACAAAACCTTGTAACATTCATCTTATCAATGAAAATGTTTTCGTTTCCTATAAAAAAAAAAAATAGTTGATTGTGTTCTTTGATTTATTTGTATTATTTTTTCATTTCTGTTGGTTTCCTTGCAGCTAAAAGGTTATCAGATAATGGGAATAGTAATGGCCATTGAAGCAAGCAAAATTTCTACATTTCGAGATGAGTTGAAATCTTTAATAAGTGAATCCTAATAACCATCAGGAACTTTTTTACTTTGAAAATGTCTCCAATCTTGCTGGAGATCCTTTTTGTAATCCTTACTGCCAATTTGGTTTAGATTTTCTACCCATGTAAGTTTATTAATTAATGAAATTGATCGACTTGTGGGCTTTATTTATTGCATGAAAGATGAAAAATGTCTTTGAAGGAAGATTTTTTGGTTGAAGTTCATGTGTATAAAGGAAGTTGATTGTATCATATCTATTTCATTCGAATGCTCCTTGGTCACAAGTCTTATGCTCGAGCTGTTTGCGTGTATCTTGATTATTTTTATAGGATATACCACTTGAGCTTACAATATTTGGATGTCGAGAAAATTATATGAAATTAAAACATTACAAATATATTAAAACATGACAAAAATATTTGGATGTCTCTAAGATTGATAAATTAATTTCATATAATTCTATGAATGTAAAAGTTTAGAAAAAATCCAAATATATTAAAACATTACAATTAAAATATGGTATTAGAATTTGTTACCTACGACAAATTATTTAATTTTAATATGATAAAAATGACAAAAAGTTTAAAGAAAATTAACAATAATATTTCGACCAATACAAAAGATTAAATATTAAAATTGAATATTTGTAAGTAAAACAAACTCAATGTATTAAAATTAAAAATTTAAAGGCCAAAATGAAAAAAAATTGACCGACTAAAAAAAAGGAAAAATAGAAAGGAAATACAAGAAAAAGAAAAAAGAACAAGGAAATAAAGGTGAAGTATTAATAAAGAGCAGAGTGTAGTTTTATTGGTTTGATGTACCCTTCACAAATAGTCAAATGAAAACTAAAAACTAAAAAATAAAAAATGAAAATCTTTTAAATCTAATTTTAATTTAGTTATTATATTTCAAAAGTGTTTCTATTTTTATAGTTTAGTTTTATACTTATTTTTTTCTAAAAGAAATTAAATTCATGCAATAATTAGAACAAAAGACTTTATAATCCAAAGATTAGTGATACATTAATTTTATTGTTTGGTTATAAACGAAGTTAATATCATAAATTCGATCACTAAAATCGATATGTGTCTACGTCAATGTCTGCTAAAAAAAAAAGAAAAGAAAAAACAAGACTTTAAGGATGTATTGAAATTTAAAAGTAAAATTACTTAAGAAAAAAGAAAAGAAAAAAAAGAAAGAAATTTAGAAGTAAAAGCGCCAAATCTCCCAATCCATCCACACGCAGAGTTTTCTCTGCGAGCCCTTCAGCCTCCATCAATCTTCCATTAATCAACCTTCAAACCTTCCGCCATGTCTCGTTCTCTCCTCCGAGCTTTCCCTTTCTCCACGCTCCGCCACAAGCCCCCTCAATTTCTCCCCATCCTCCACCGCATTCCCCATCTCCGCCTCCCCAAATCCATCTCCACAACTCACTCACCCGTTTCTTCATCATCTGCCACCGAAACGCTCGCTTCCAGTTCAAATTCTCAGTCGCCTCTCAAGGATTCTCTTCACTGGATCAATCGAACTGCGTTCTGTGGAGAATTGTCCGTTGACGATGTCGGGAAGCGGGTTCGGCTTTGCGGTTGGGTTGCACTGCATAGGGTTCATGGTGGTTTGACGTTTCTCAATCTTAGAGACCATAGTGGTATCCTTCAGGTTTGTTACTCACTTCTGTTTGAATTGTAATTGAACGAGTTTTATTGTTGAGACTTGTTTTCTTTTTTACTTGTGTTGAGTTAGGTGACTACGCTTCCTAGTGAGTTTCCTGATGCTCATTCGGCTATTAACGACTTGCGGCTCGAGTATGTTGTTGCTGTAGAAGGCGTTGTACGGTCTCGGCCTGGCGATTCCGTTAATGTGAAAATGAAAACTGGCTTCATTGAGGTATGGAGTGTTTCGATTTCATTTTACTATTTTTGTAGCCAGGCAATAGTCCTGCATTATGCTAATGCCTGTAGCCCATGGTCCCTTCAGTCAGCTAGAATTTTAAGTTATTAAGTCCTCATTGACTTGGAGGAGTATCTTCCAAGCATTTGCTAAATAAATATGTTCATCTTCGTTCTTAGCAGGCAATAGTCTATGTTTTTGTTATGGTGATAATTTCTTGATTTATTATAGGTTGCTGCAGAACATGTTCAAATCTTAAATTCTGTTGGATCGAAGTTACCCTTTTTAGTTACAACTGCTGAAGATGCAAAGGATTCTGCCAAAGAGGAAATTCGATTGAGGTAGTTATTTGATATACTGTCATTTCAGGCCGAGTTCTATTTTCAATTGTTCACTTAAACCAGATGCACAATTTGAGCTCATTTTCTATGTGCTTAAAATTAGATGTCTTAAATAATTTCATTTGTTCACATATATATATATTATTTTCTCTAAACCAATATTGAATTGGTTTTAGATTAATAGGATTTGATTATTTATAGGTATCGATACCTTGATCTTCGGAGGAAGCAAATGAATTTTAACATAATGCTTCGACATAAAGTGGTGAAGCTCATTCGAAGATATTTAGAGGATTTGCATGATTTTGTGGAGGTACTGCCATGTTTATAACTTTTGACAGATCACTTACCTTTTTTTCTTGAAGGTTTCTTGAATCATTCTCTGCATTAGATTAGAAGTTCACATTGTACTAAGTAGATGGTTAGAAATTGAATTTGTTATAGCCTTACCCTTATTTCAATTCTGACCTTTTGATGGTTATAAGGTAGTAAATAGTTAGAAATTGAATTTGTTCTCGTCTTATTTCAATTCTGACCTTTTGATGGTTATAAGGTAGATTGAGACGCCGATACTTTCTAGATCTACTCCAGAAGGTGCTCGAGATTATTTGGTGCCATCTAGAGTTCAGGTAGCCTACAAAGCTTCAACTTTTTCTTGATTCTAATTTCTCTCGAGGCATGTTATTTTGATAACTAGTATTTTTCAATCCAAAAACTTGAAACAATTTTTCTAAATAATTTTGATGTGGGCTTTTTAAAGTTTCTAGTTCTATTCTTATTGTCTTTTTTATTTGGATAGTTGGTATTATACCTTGTTTATCCGTATTCACTTGTAAGCGCTAAGTAAGACATAATTTTTCATTCCATTTTAAGATATCTTCCGATACTTAAAAAAAAAAAATAGAAATGGAGGTAGGGAGGTCGTACTGATCAAATAGTTCACCGTCATCTTCTTCTTTCTTACTTTTTTCGGGTGGGGGCCGGGAGTGTTCTTCTTTTGAATTGCTTCTAGAATGTGGAGATATCATTTAGTGAATTGGGAATAATAGAATTAACTGAATGTTAGGAAAATGTTATAAAAGAAATAGAATATAAGAATTAAGGTTGCGATGATTTTGATTAGAAACATCTCACAATTGTTCGTGATACTCATGCACATTTTTTTTTTTTGTTTGTTAAGAAACGAAAACATCCATCTTCATTGATGAGGGTTGATAAATTAGCCAAATTACATAAGATAAAATGGTAAATTACAAGTCCTATAACTCTCTACAAGTTGAATATTCAACTTGTAAACCCAAAGAAGGGAGGCACTGTTTATCCAAAAGGACATATCCAAGAGTTATCTCATGCTTTGGCTCGGAGAACGGGAAGATGGAACCTTTTTGTCGGATATGGCTAGAGGGAAGATAGGGAAGATACTTATCGACGCCAGGGGAGAATTAGAGAAGCATTTGCAATTTTAAGACGCAGGTTCAAGGATATGCCACTATAAGGATGATAGTAGAATCTTTGAGAAATGATGTTTTTTGGCAACTTGCTCACGTAAATCTCTCGCATGCAAAGGCAGAACTCGCGTTTGACCCCAGCCAACATCGGTGTCACGGTGAAGCTATCATGAAATACTGACATGATCAATGCTAGGTCGCCAAGTGTTGGGTGTAGTCTGATGCAGTTGCTCAACATGGTTCTCACTGCACACCAAACACGTGTTCGACACACGACCATTACTAAAGTCGAGAAACAACTGGCCCACGAATGACACTCAAAAGCTAAGCGGGAATCGGGTCTGTTTTGCTATGGTCACTATGAAGTCTATGACTAGACCCGCGAACCCGGTCATGCGGCAAGGGAGTTTTAACCATAGATCTGCAAGCTGCAACTCACGAACTTGCTACCAAGTCTGGAGCATGAACGCACAAATCCGTCGTGGTTACACTTCTGCACATATGCCTCTTCAATTGAATGCATGTTTTATGACGTGGTGAAGTTTTCATGTAAATAATTGTCTTTCTCTACAAAGAATATAACATAATTGTGTTTTCTTACACAAAATATAACATAATTGGGGTTTCCTACTAAACCTATAACATATTGTGTTTATTTACATTTGTTTGTTATATTATATGGATTCTGTTTTTCCATGGCTTGCAGGTCTGATTCAGTTTAAATGTGTATTTTGAAGCCAGGAACATTTTATGCTTTGCCTCAAAGTCCTCAGCTGTTTAAGCAAATGTTGATGGTGTCTGGTTTTGATAAATATTATCAAGTAGCAAGGTACTAACTATTATATCATTAAGCACCATTTCCATCATTTTTATCATCTTGTCCAAGTGACTTGCATCTAGTATTCTCTTAAATTTCCCTCATTTCCTTGTAAATTTGTTATGTATTTATGCATTATCTTTCTTCAAAATGAAGAGCTAAGTCAATCTAAATCCTTTTGAGTTGTAAGAATCAGTTGGTCGTTTTTGGTATGCTATAGAAATGATATTTGCACCTTCAGTTTCATATGGCTTTCTTTGTAGGTGTTTCCGAGATGAAGACCTAAGAGCTGACAGACAACCTGAGTTTACACAACTTGATATGGAATTATCATTTACAACTTTGGAAGACATGCTGAAACTCAATGAAGATTTGATTAGAATGGTAAACTCTGATTTTTAGAATTGACTTGATGATTCAATGTCAGAATGTGTGTATATCCATTAGTACAGGCTGTACTGTAAAATTATTTGAAAAGAAGTAAAGGAAATTGCCACCATTTGACACATTTTTTTGGCCCCATTTTAAGCTGAAGTGCAACGTTGCCCTTTTTAGTGATTCGGGCAAAATGTCGAAGGTCATTAAATTTTTGTGATACATGTTGACGCATCCAATTTTATCACCAGCTGGTCAACTTTGTTGACAGCTCTGATTGATCCTTGGGACATTTTAGAGGAGAATGGACCAATGGGTATATTAAAAGTCTAAGAACTAAGTACCACGTTTAGTTGTAGCCCATCTTTTGTCCTGCTGTTGTTTGGCTACTGATGGTAATGAAAAATTGTACTTGTAGGTTTTTTGGGAAGTCAAAGGTGTTCAACTGCCAAACCCGTTCCCGAGGCTTACCTATGCTGAAGCGATGAGTCGATATGGATCGGATAGGCCAGATACAAGATTTGATCTTCAATTGAAAGATGTAAACTCCTTTCCTTTATACGTCTGGGTCTAATTCTGACTATCAAGTTTCTGAATGAACTAGTTTTATTGTGTCCTGAACTAATGAGTGTGCATTGGAAGAAGGAACCTTCTGGCTTTTGTTGATTAAAATTTCCTTAATTTTAATTTTTTTTGTTACAATTACTTTAGAAAGTACTTTTAGTTTTATATTTTTTGGATGAGAAACTTTTAGTTTTATATATGTTAGTATCTTTTGGCGATTTCCTTTATTTATTTATTCATTTATTTTGGTACAAGTCTGGATGACTATAGGATTATGCTTCATATCCTTATTCAATTATTTTAATTGGATTGGCCTTTTCATAATATAGGTTTCAGTATACGATTTTTTGGCATTTGGGCAGATAAGATAACATAGGAAAAAGTTTCATCATTTAACAAAACTACATTGAGGCCTAAATCCATGAAGTAAAAATTAAAAAAGGAAAAAGGAAAGATAATCAGAAATGTTTAGGCTAATCTCCTACAATTTTGGTAGATAATTGCATGCAAGAAGATAAGAAAAACTCTATGAAGGGAGGTAGTCAACTACACAGGCAATACAATGGCTAGTTTATAGCAAAGATATTTTTACAACTTGAATATTCCCATTCAAGAATTAAGTACTCATTAGCTCAAGGTTTCTGAAAATTGTCGGATTTCTCATATCAATGTTATGGTCAAATGTTTTTAGTTGATCAAAGCCTCATTTCCAATTCTAAATTCAGCCATATTATTATTCACAGGAATTTAGTAATTTGTATGAATTAAAGATTCCTCTGAATTAGCTATTGACATATATTCTCCTTGGAACTGCAGGTATCTGACATTTTTGCAGATTCTCCATTCAAGGTTTTTGCAGACGCCTTGTCTTGTGGCGGAATCATCAAAGTGCTGAGTGTGCCCTCTGGTGCTAAAAGGTATTCAAACACAGCTCTGAAAAAGGGTGACATATATTCCGAGGCAATAAAATCTGGAGCTAAAGGATTACCTTTTCTGAAAATTCTTGATGATGGTACTATTCTTTTTCCCTTAATTATTTTCAATATGATTTAAATGATGATTGTTGAGATGGTGTTTGGGTCTCATTCTTTGGCGGAATCTGAACATATTTTAGGTGGCATTGAAGGGATTCCTGCTCTAGTGTCAAGTTTGGATCCTGCAGGTAGAGAGGAGTTTCTGAGAAGATGCTCTGCTGGACCCGGTGATCTAATCTTATTTGCCGTAGGCCATCGAACATCGGTTAATAAAACTCTAGATAGGCTGAGATTATATGTAGCTAATGATCTGGGTTTGGTTGACAACGTAAGTTCATGACTTCTATATTTTGATTAATTTATTTTAAATAATTTTTTTAAAATTTTCATTTCCACTGATTTATCCTTTTCTGGCTATTTAGTCCAGGCATTCGATTTTGTGGGTGACGGATTTCCCAATGTTTGAATGGAATGATCTAGAGCAACGACTTGAGGTTTGACTCATATGCCCATAATCTTGTGTAGCATCTTATTTTCGCCTTAGTTCTGCCCAGCACGTTGAAGTGTAATTTGTTTTACTTTTTGGCTTTTTTATTGTGTAATTGTATTTTTTTTTTCTTTTTGCAGGCCTTGCACCATCCTTTTACAGCTCCAAACCCTGAAGATGTTGATGATCTACCCTCTGCTCGTGCTTTAGCGTATGATATGGTTTACAATGGAGTAGAGGTAGCTGCTATTACTCAGAGTAGACCTTTTTAATTAAAAAGAAAAAGAAACTAGAGCTTCCATTGAGAAAATAATAATAATAGAATGGGCAAATTAAAAGGAAAAAATAACAAAAAAAAAGAGTCGAAATTGAACTGGGCTAGTAGTCAAAATTAGAGATGTCCACGGGACGGGGCCGGGGAATGCCGTCCCCGTCCCCGCCACCAAAATCGATCCCCGTCCCCGCGAAATTCACCATATTTTTTTGCGGGGATCGGGGCGGGGATTCCCCGCGGGGAATTAGCGAGGATCGGGTTCCCTGCGGGGAATTATTCCCCGTTCAATTTTTTTCATAAATCGTATTTTTTTTCACTTTTTATTTTTTTTCTTTT